>PNEQ01013320.1:9475-43484 GCA_003012365.1 Medauroidea extradentata
TATATATATATATATATATATATATATATATATATATATATATATATATATATATATATATATATATACATATACATCATTTGAAAGCTTTTCTAGCATTTCATTGACTACAATATACGTAACAGTGCTATACGTAATGTGTAAGGCATTTACGTAACTGCACGTCCAATCATGTTTGATTTTTTTCTGCCATTTAACTAAAGTAAATGTTACAGATAAACCGTTAACTGCATAGAACATTGAAATACAGAAGTAATTTTGTAATTTATATAAAAGATTGAAAAACAAAAATAATTTTGAAAATGAATTCCGTGTTGATTTCCCAGAACGTCTATGAAATAATTTTTCGTAAGGATATCATAAAATTATTTATGAAAACTTCTTTGGCTTGTCTTCCATAATTTTTTGTCTGATTCCCATGTGCAGTTCATAAAAAAAAATATTTGCCCAATTTTTTATATTAAAACTAATGCAATTCTAACAGTCTGAACATGTTTTATATAATCTATACTAAAAATGTCTTCATTTTATCACTGATCCCTCAGTTAACTGCAAAGTTGGAGCAAGTTTGTTAGGAATAGCTCTGAACGTTGATTACATAATTGATATATTGTCTTTTCAAAGTGATCATAGTAAGGCAAACACGTGGGGATGGTCGGTCAGGAAGGGAGGATATTGTAAGGAGCCACGCAGGACAATTGTTAACGAACCTTCTCAGTATTTATCTGGAGTGGTTGGTAAGCCCTGCAAATTAAGTTGGCGCAATAATAGAAGACAGGTGTTTATGATCGTGAGTACAGTGTTTTACCATTGAATCATTTGGCACGATATGTTACAAATGTCTTTTGGTTTTAATGTTGTGTTCTTCCCCGTATTCTCGTGTATGTCAGACAATATAGCAGATCAATATCATATAACTATTTAAAAAGTGTTGCAGACTTTTGTTTATAGGATCAAGGGTAAACAATTCCCAGGCTTTCTAAACAGCCAAGATTGGTTAAGAGGCCGTTCCAGTGTTTCAGGCGCATGTATGCAACCCGCATTAACCCATATAAATCAAGGCTAATATTACCTTCGCTATAGCGATATAAGTATTACACATATCAACATTATCTTCGCAGTTTATCAAAGCGAGTCGATGTTATTTTCGCTGCGTTCTTGAAAATCAAGCACAGCAAACGGTTACATAATGAACGTGGTACAGAAAAAAGGTTTTGTAAAATTTGTAGTCAAACTTTTATTACACTTGACTTCGGCGAACGCAGCGAAAATAAGGACGACAACGACTTTGATAAACCGTGAAGCTGACGTTTTATATGTGTAATACCCTAATTGTTATAGCGATAGTGAATTAGCCTTGATTCATATGGTGTTGATGCAGGTTGCATATATGCTCCTGAAACACTGGAAAGGCTTCTTAAACGTTGGTAAATATAAGACGTAAGTGTTTCACTCCAGTTTACTTACTTCTGACATTATATGCGCGTAGCAATTCCAAAACCAGGATTTCCGCCGAACGTGGAAATAGAGGCAAGGAATTTGCTCTCCTCGGAGGTTCATCCCAAACGTGTTAAATTAACCGAAGAAAATGTGAAACACAAACAGTAGATCATCAGAGAAATCTTCAGTTCGTACGTGAGCCGATCGTATAAACTTGTATGCTAGTCTTGTTCGTATGTCTTTGGAGGAGTATCTAGAATAACAAGATAGATATTGTTAGGATCTGGCTCCAGTGGGTTTACTGTGGTTGCTGAGGAGACTGTCTATCTGCAGCGACTCCAGGTTCGCGATTCTAATAACAACTACTGCTGACTGAAACACGACCATAGTAATAACGTTATAGTAAACATGTAGCACGATATGAACTGTTGTCACGTTTACTATAGTTTCCAGTGGCGCGCACAAAACATTTTACAATCACTAGCAAGAAACTAACCACAGACTGTGCCATAATAGAATTACTATAATAAAATGTATCAAATAAACAAAGCTGACTTACGCTTTAATGAAGAACATAATAAATTGTTATACACTGAGGAATTTGTACTGTTGCTTAACCTATAGTCCTGTTAATATAGAAAAAATAATTACGTTTTATTGCAAACATTATTTGTATTATTCGTACTATAATATAAGCTGAAAACGAAACAATCCATTGCGTAAAATAATTATTCTATATGAAAATAAAAAAATAAACACTCAGTTCTCTATAAGAAGTAATCCGCTCTGTTGAAGAAGCAAAGAGATATGTTGTGGAAACAATCATAAAAATAAAATCTAAGCGAATATATTTTATCAACATAACAGTAGTTTGATCGTCTGGATTCACTTCGCCAAATACGACGATATTAAAGGAAACGCTTGTGGACACTTCACAAACATCAAGACTAACACATTGTTTATTTTGTGTCGTCTAATAACACGAGACTGCGAAGCATTTCAGTTTAACGAGTGATCAATGAGAGGATTACAAGTCACACACAGCGTAGCCTACGTACGACAAACCTGTGCTTGTGTTAACAGACCACTATCCCACTAAACTATCACTCACTTTTTTGCGAATTGGTCTCAAATCCATTTGTATAATTAAATTTTCTCTAATGAGCAGCTTATATTTTGGCGGGTATTCTCTGCAGCCTAGCCCGTTCGTGTGAATATTCTCAAAAAAGTGCATTGCTCTTATTTTCAGCTCGATTTTTTTAAAACTCTGAATATATTCAATTACTGAAGTTGGTATAGCTTTTCACCAACGTTCTGTTACTGCTGGTTTAAAACCACAAGTGTTATGTTTATGCTGAGTATTCAGTCGTTAGAAAGTACAATATGTTTGCCCTCCTTTTAATGCTACTTAAAATAGCAGTATTCACATTTACAGCATCACTACCTTGACACTAAAGGCACTTCAGTCAGAGCCTAAATATCTTTTCCAGGATGTCCCATAAGTCCGGTCTCATAGGGCAAATATAAATTGGTGAAATATGGAATGCATTAATAGTGTTGTAGTGTAATGAAATGTTATTGTGAATAACAACATTACCACTACATGCCGCTCCATCCTGCCGAACATGTTGCATCGTGTACAAAGCAATTTGAATCATCACATACGCATGTGCAAAGTACATTGCGATCATCAATTTGGGCATTTTCTGTTTTAATGACACATGGAAGTGAACACACTGCTGTTGTCTTACGCCAACACACTACGTCACTATTAAAACACTCCGTATTTCACCAATTTATATTTGCCCTATGAGACCGGAATTATGGGACAGACTGTATATACATTTATGAGTAACAAGAAAATATTTATTTCAAATAGATCATACTTGTTACCATGTATTTTAGTCTTACAATTAGTTGTTGATTTTTAACTGTGGTTTCTAACTGATGAATATTTAAATAAATGTTGTGCCTGTGCTGAAAACTGTGCTTATTGGTGACGTCGAACATTTCCACAGCAAAGGTGTGACAACTTCCACAAATCATGTAAATTTGCACGCCTATAGTAACCCATTGGGTAATGGTTTTCCTGCGCAGAGAAAAACGTTTGTTACTGTTAGCTAAATATGTAAGTTTGTATGTGACGTATATATATGATCCAACAAAGTATTTGTTATAAGAAAATAATCGAAAACGTGTTAAATATTTACTTTATTATTCTTAGAAGTTGTATATATAATCGGACTAAACCATCTTGCTGAGGTAAATACATCCGCCAGCAACAAAATACGTAGTTGATTCAGGTGTTACACTCTTCTTGATTGGCCATATTCAAACTATATATGGTTGATTGTACCAAACCTTTTCTCTGTATGAGTACTCCTTCAGGAAAGAAGTTCTTACTTCGCAACATTTCCACTGCAGTAACGACATTGCAAAGCACTGGGATACAAGGTCACAGCTTCATACAAACAGTCCAGAGGCACGCCTATGACAGCTGTAAGGATGAAACTCCTGACTCAACCGAACTTGGAAGGAAGACAATACAGAACGATGAGAGAACACGGAATGAAAACGTAACATGTTCAATCAAGGATTGGCGTGAAAACACAGCGCTAAGTTAGAGTGGGGACTAAAACTTTCGTAGCGCCATGTTTTGTCAACACGTTGAATTATAGATCAAATAATGTTAGAATAATCAATATGGAGCGGAGATTTATTGCTGTTTTGTGGTGCAATGCTATTGTTAATACACATGTTCCCCTCGCGATATTTGAAGACAGTAAAACATATACGTACACTAGCTGTCCCGTTGTGGCTTCGCCCGCGTGTACTATAGAAAAGAGTAACTAACTTTCAGTTACGTGTTAATTGATGGTGATACTATATTCTATATTATACTATACTCACTGTTTATCATTAAAACATCAAATACAAACAGATTTGTCCAGTCCACTGCGCTAAGCGTACTTTAATTGCAGAACTTCTTTTTTTTAATTCATCTTTATTTCTCTATAAAACAGCTGCCCGGCTGCGGCTTCCACCGCAAAACAGCTGCCCGGCATTTAACAGCTAGCGTACTCAATAACAGTGTAAAGAGCGCGCGCAATACGCTTGTATGATTTCATGTAATTCCCATCGCAAAGTCTTGCACGGGATACGAACCCGTTACCCCACCCCTCCCACACCCCAAACTTTATACAATACTTGAGTTGTCAGCGAGTGTTTTCCTCGCTTTTTTTTTCGCGGTTGCAAATTAGATAAAAACAGTCCTTGATGCGGATTATATATCATGCTAAAATTTCAGCTTGATCGGTGTAGAACTTTTTGAGTTTTTGAAGCGTACACAAACCAACATAAAATTTTTATATATATAGATTACTCTAACACTCTGCAACGTATTTCACGGACTGCTAGGAAGTCCCCTTAAAGTTTATATTTTTCACCCTTAAAGGGTGTGAAATAATTATTTTACAATTCATATACATAGCAAATTGACGTGGAAATCTATGTAGTAGCCCGTATGGTTCTATAGCTATGTAGACCATATTAAAAAATTAAATTGTCCTCTTTAACCCTCTTCCAAATCCGAATTTTAAAAAAAGCCTGAATATATGTTTTGCGTCCAGCTGCAACTAAATTAGTACATATGAAATTAAATTAGCCTAATTAAATAACATATCCCCCCCAACTCCACAGACTTAACTGCAAATTATTCAAGCCAGGCCATGAGAGTTATTTCGCGTGTACAGGTTATAGTCCAAAGAGGTTTAACTATAAGCAAGAAATAAAAAGGAAACAAATTTTGAACTATTTCAGGTGTAACGAAAGATTATTCTTAAACACGTTTTATTTTTTTATAGGCTTTCAATGACGAATTTTGAAAAATCCTGAAATGACTTTTTAGGTATTTGCGTAAGCTTCATTTTAAAGAAAAAATCACTTCGATATCTCAGGTGGTTTAAGAGGAAGAGAGGATTTACTGTAAACGTAAACGGCTTTTCACCTCCTTAATATAAAAATTTCGAAAAATCCTGAAATTCGTTTCTAGACATTTGTATTTGCGACCTAACGAAGTGAATAAGACGACGATAGCCCGTCGGGTTCGAGAAATATCAAAGATTTGTAAAAAATATATTTCACCCCGTTTCACCACCTTAAAAGCCGAATTTCAAAATTTCCTTTCTTAGTGCGCGCCTACGCCACAAGGGGAAACTTCCCTTAAAATTTCACGTTTCTAGGTCCAGTGGTTTGGGCTGGGCGTTGATGATGAATGAATGCATGAGTCAGTCAGTCAGTGAGTGGGGCACTTCCTTTTATATATAGAGATTTTGTTAGTTTCCGAACAATTTTAGCATCATACATAACCTAGTCAACGATGCAATAACGGGACATATCAACTTTGTTTATTTCAGTGCGACGGATGCCAACAGTAAACATGCAACGATGATGCATCCATGTAGGCCATCAAACTGGCCTCACGCAGCTCCTACTAGAGAATTATTCGTGAGTCGAGTAGTACACAAATACTTTGCCTTTTAATTTAAAACTAGAAGTTTAGTTGAAGCCAACCAAAATAAAATATATTATATAACATTTTGTTAACTTTTTGAGCAAACGTTTTACCTGACCAACGTATATCTTGTACATTATCACTACCGAAAAAAAATCGTATATTTGATTGTGGCGAGATTACACTAGCAAAATATTTGTGTATAAAATTGTCAGAATTAGTTATCTAAGATTTCTCTTTTTTTTTTTACTTCCAAATTTGTAAGAATTTTCATATATTTTTTATCTTCGCTATGAACAACTAATTCCCACGTAAAATATCAACCGTTATTCTCAGTTTACTCTGAACTCAATACGTATTGAATTGTTACTCTAATCGTAGCATTAAATTAACTACAAAGAGAAAATTATTGTATAGTATTTTGAACTAATTTTCAAAATATCTCCGTTTAGTTGTTCACATAAAACTCACCTGATCCGTTGACAAATATACGTAATTCCTCAGCTGTGTTGAAGGACATGTCCATTTCAATGCGTTCTAACTATCGTAGTGTATAATATTGAATAGTGCTCATTAACTCACCGTGTTAAGTTACGTGATTAACGCTTCTGAATATCAAGCTTGCAGCGAAACTGTTATATGTAAAAGCAATAAAAAATAATATCTTCTCGACCATTACATTTTAAAGATAACCCTTACGAATACATGTACTATGTAACTGCATTGTACGTAGACATTTGCAACCAATCCTATCACGTTCAGAAACATAGCCAATTATTATCATTACTGCTAACTGTTTCAATAAACTGTTTGAAATTACGTGTATGTGTCGCGAAGAATACGAGGAAAGTTATTACCCGGAAATTCCTTTCTGCGGCGGTGTATGACAATTTATTTATAGTAGAAAACTTTAAAGATGATCCATTGAGAAGTATTTAGTTTTTAATTTATTTATTGATTTAACCTATGTAGTACCTAGGCAAGACCCTTAATTTCCAGCGGTTTCTTGTGGACATGTCGAGACTGTAGTAACACACGTGTACCAAGTATCACGGATTGCACAGGTTATCTGTACCACAACTACCGCGCTTATGACGTACACATGTCGCACGAACCACCAATATGGTGTAACAACATCTGGCAATCATTAGCAGAGAAAGTTCGCACTGGGACTGTACCGGACCAATAGGGACTGACCAAAACCACCTGGTGGCTCGTTAAACTCAAGGTTCATGTGAAGAGACGTGTGCTCTAACTAGTCGGTTGTTAGACACATAGAATTATCTATATACTAGCAGTCTCTCGCGGATTTGCTAGCGAGTATTATTCATAACTGATAATATTTACATTAGTTGAAAAAAACTCTTTGCCCACCAGATTGGTACTTCAGTCATCAAGTGTTAGAATGACAAAGCTGCTAGTTGAGCTAACTCTGCAGCAGGATAAGTAGCTATAGATATCAACGCGATTTGTCCCTGTCACTAACAGCGACTTTGCGTGGACCTTATGTATAGCACTGCAAAGTTGATGTTGTGAGGTAGTTACAGACTCTTAAATGTAAGAGGTTAATCGAATGAAAAACGTCTGATTTATCCTGTGCGTAACAATTGGTGACGGCGCCCTCAACATATTTTCAAAACGTTCTCTTAAAGTTTAATGGCATTAGAAAGTTTTTGTGGCAAAAGTTTTCGTGGAAACGTATTTGGTGCCCCAACCTTGGGATTAGTGAAATATAAAATATTATGTTAGTTGACGTTCTCGAGGGACGTAAGTGGAAAGTGAGCTGCATAATCCATTTTACCCCTTTTATACGACTACATGCAAAATGCACTAATTGGATTTGTTTTGCAGTTTTTGTGTGTCAGAATTGAACGTTCGCTGGCAGTTTTTAACGGAATTCGAGCCCAGAACCTCCCGGAATGTAGACTTGAGCTACATACAATTGCGTCACGTAACGTCGAAATAATTCAATAAACACAAATTTATCTTAAAATATAAAATATTCATGTCCTGGACTCATAGAGATTGTACAATACCACGTCTCGATATGTTTCTGTAGCGTGAACTCCTATATAATTTATTTCTCGCTGGTCGCACTTGTTTTTAGGATCGTCTGTCTTCAAAGTTAACCAACTTAGTTTTATTCTTAATAATCAAGTTATCTCGTAAAATAAAAAAAACTTACATTTTTTATATAGCAACGTGATTTCAGGAATTTTCGAAATTTGCCACCTAAGGAGGTGAAAAGGGATGAAAAGTGGTGAAACAGTGTTTTTAAGTAATCGTCAAGATATTTGTAACCCAGAGGGATATCTTCGTGTTTTTTACGTTCAAGAGACACAAGTAAAGTAGTCTAAAATGTGATTTGAGGGTTTTTCGAAATTCTGTCTCTTACGTGGTGAAAATACCTGTAATGTGTTTCAGACAAATCCTCGATATCTATCGAACCCGTCGAAATATACAGTTAATTTTTGTTTCATGATGATGATTACAAAAATAATCGCAAAAGAGTTTTTAGATTTTACGAAATTCGAACTCTCAATACTGTGCAGGATCATATGTGTTTTTTAATATTTGATCGATTTTGATTCGACTGAACCGGCTACCGCAGTGATTTGCACTTCAACTGGATAGTCATACAAATGTCTAAAAGGTTAAATTAAAACATTCCGAAATTCGACATCCAAAAGGGTGAAAAAGCACCCAAATTGTTTTCCATCAACCAATAATATCTATCTAACCAGTAGAGATGTTGTTTGCGTCGAATTCGGAAAATATGTTTTATTGGTACTTTGGATATTTACAAATGAATCAATTTAAAGCAAATAGCACTTTGATATCTCGATTAGTCCGATAGATATGGAGGGAAAATCTAAAACACATTTAATGTATTTTCACCCTCTTAATTAAAGAATTTCAAAACGTTGTGGAGTCCTATCATAGACATAATTATACGTAACCAATTTAAGTAAAAATTGCCATGATTGCCAATTGTGTTTCGAAGATATAGACGATTAATAAAAAACACATTTTGCCCCTTTTTACTGTTTACGGGTCGAATTTCAAAAACCCTAAAACTGCTTTTTGGGTATTTACGTAAGCAACATTTTGAAGTGAATACCAACTCTTTATTCCGAAGGATACGATAGATATCGATAATTAATTGGAAACACATTTAAGGTATTTTCACCCCCTTAAATATTGAATTTCAAGAAATCCTACAATAGGTTAATATGCATTTTTATGAGTGTCTTATTAAAGTAAAAATCACGATGATGGACCATCGGGTTTGAGTTCTATCGAAGTTTCTTCGAAAATACATTACACCCTTTTACACACCCTTAATTATCGAATTTCGAAAAATTCAATCTTAGTGAGTTCCTACTCGGCAAGGGGAAGCTTCCCTCAAAATTTCATGGTTCTAGGTCCAGCGGTTTGGGCTGTGCGTTGTTGAGTGAGTGAGTGAGTGAGTGAGTGAGTGAGTGAGTGAGTGAGTGAGTGAGTGAGTGAGTGAGTGAGTGAGTGAGTGAGTGAGTGAGTGAGTGTGTCAGGACACTTCATTTTATATATTAAGATTAAAGAGTTGCTAGTTAAGAGGACATTGAAATATTATCTAGAGTGTTTGCATGCGCTCTACTAATGATCATAAAAGATTTACTGACAACATTAATTATTTTTGTTACATGTTTCATATTGTGTGAACTACAAAGTCCCATTACAGTATTGAAGTTTTTGTACTGCAGGTTGTTGGGTGTGTGGAATAAATAAAAAAAAATACAGTTGAAGACGTTCGTGCTGATTTTCGGGCGCGGTTTTAACGAGATCCTCTTCAGAAATTAACATTTTGACGATGTGTACACAAACCCTTCGCCACATGGTGTGTTCTCTCTTGGCAACTGCAGACAAACTTATCAGTCACTGTAGTGACCACGCAACACTGTACAGTTCTCGACATTTGCAACCCAACCTGGCAACAACACATCGACCACCGTATTGCTGGATGTGACATAACGAGCGTGTTGTATTCAATGTTAAACTGATTCTGAGAGGAAGCAAACCAACTTTATAATTCACTCCACATTGTACACTTTCCTATCTCCGGCTTATCTGCGATTAAACATAGCACTGTGTGTGTTGTGAGTTCTTCGTAAAGCTCGTAAAGAATTGCCAGTATTACCCAACAGAAAAATTATTACACATGGTTCTACACTCGCGCCGCCGTTAAAAAGGGAAAAGAGTAAGCCAGTTCTATATCAGGATTTAAAACTCGCCTGTGACATTTTCATGGAAATCCCACTTTTTGTCGTAAAGTAAATTTGTTTCAGTTTTGTTCGCTAACAGATTAATACAGTACACTGCCTGAGAGTCACGGGTATTTCTACATTTCTTCACGGACTGCAAAGAGAAATAAAATAAGTATTCAAGATCTGCCGTTATGATTTGGAAAATTATAAAGTACAAGTTTAACCAACCCAAAGAAACTAGAGAAAACTTGACATTTTATTTTCACAAATCTTTCTTAAAATTTTTTATAATACGCAATCAACTAATGTAAGTCAAAGTTAAATCCGTAATATCAGCATTAAAGAATTTGTTTTATGTATCATATATTATATTACGTTCAATTTGAAAGTGTAATAAAAAATTTGGACAATAACACTAACTGTAAATATTTAATGTAACACCCAATAAACGAATTTCACCAGCCACATATCGTATGTATGTGTTCGATGCTTCCCATATAACTATTCTACTTTTACATCTGTAAGCACAGTTAAGAATGTCATTTGTATATTCGTTGACTTATTGCAGAAAAACTTACGCTTGCACTGAAAAATTACAAGTGATACCGACATGTATTGAATAGTGTATTGAACTAATCTTCGAATATAGATTTGTGTGTTTGTTTATTCAACAAAATGACGCGTATATATGTTGGATAAATTTGAATTAATATTAGACAATAACATGTTACATAATTTTGTTTACATATTATGGAATGTTATTATTAATGTATTAAGATTGAAAGAAGTTCTCATCCAGCACATGAACGATGAAGTAGTGTGAAGCATACATTATTTTACCGGGAAACTTCTAAACATATTTCGAATATATTTAGACTATCCAATAAAGTAAAATACGTTTCTAACTATTTTTGAAATGACGAAAAACCTATATTTTCACTCGACTTAAATATTTTGTTGCTTCAGCGAACTATATTTTCCCCTGTTCAACAATATTGAGCTTATCAAACAAAATCTAAGTGTGCGCTCAACAAAATATTTTGTTACTACAATAAATACTATTTTTTTCAATGCAAAAATAATATTTGATGTATCCAGCCAAATGTTTTGATAACTGAAAACACTTTAATTAATTCACTGAATGTGAATGGTTTACTCTACCCAGTATGTTCTTACTTCTCCAAATTATCATTTTCCACAGTAATCTACAAAATGTTTGCTTTATGCAGCCAAATCTGCTTACACACAACCAAATATTTTGTAACTAAATCAAATTAGTTTTTTCCACTTAACAAAGCATGTATGAATGTATATGCATGTACACAGACACACACTCACCTACCTACACACATAGGTGCATTCAAACAAGCACATTCAAGTGTATAGGAAATAAACATTTACAACAACAGAATTAACCAGGACATAAAACAGTAAAACCATATAAACATTCATTTTCGTGGTCTTTATTTATAAATTAATTTCCAATTCATGACAAAATTATACAAGTAAATTCACTTGTGATGTAATTAATAACATTCCCAGTAAACTGTAAGGCTGTTCTGAAGTTTCGAAAGTGGTACCCGAAGTCTTGCGGTTCATATCTGCTCTACCTGAATCTGTGTCACCTGCGAAAAACAACATTTCGAAAATAATAACAATTTCGGATTATGAAAAGGAAACAGGTACTGTGATAATATGCCAAATTCCGGCATTAACTACATACCTCACCTCTAGAGCATTTTAACAAAATTTCTAAGAGAAAGTTCGCAGAAATCATTCTATAACTATACAATTCCCTTGAGATATCACAAAAATATCGTCTTGCAACATAATTCCATTCCTTAAAAATGTGTAATAATATTTAAAACAATAAGACTTTTTACAATCTAGTACGAAACACAATCATCTCTCTTTTTTCTGTATGTTTGTACTTCTATGTAAACGTGTGTGATTTTTAGTAACTTTTCCTTTCAAACACATTGTGTAGTAATACAAACTTTACATGAAATCCTATCTCCAAGTTTGATTTTTGTAAGATCTGGGATTTTTCATAAATTCACTTCATGATTTTCAAACTTATATTAGTCCAAAAACAATTCATTTCCATTCAAGATTTTGACATGTTTCTGCAAAATTTTTTCATTTATTTTATTTAATGTTTCATCAGGTTTCAGAAAAAGATTACTACATCCCAGCCAATTACTGTCAGAACACAATAAGTTTGTAAATGTGTACGCCTAAGATAAATATAAATCAGTTTTATGTGAATAGGGCAAGTTTTCTATGATAACGTGGGTGACTTTGTAAATGTTTCACTCTTAAGACAATTTGTAGTAATTCAAGCTTTGCATATAACACAACAGTCAAGTTTTATTGTTTCAAGTACGGTTTGGGATATATATTTTCTAAACGTTATGCTTTTCAAGCATATTTTATACTAACGACAATTTATTTTAATTCAGGCTTCTGACATAGCTACTTTTATACATTGTTTGATAAGGATTTTCAGTAATATATAATTATATAAAAGCCAACTTAGCCCAGAACACAATAACTTTATGCATATGTAGAAATGCGACAGCTTTTAACTCTGTTATATGAGGATAGGGCATAATTTTTATGTAAACGTTTGTGATTGTTAAAGCTTTACCTTTCTTAATACAGTTTGTAACAATACAAGCTTTGTACATTACTCCACTGAGAAATTTATTTGATTTATGAATGGTGTGATATATTTGATAATACTCTATTAAATGTGGTCATATTGTTACGGATACCACCGCAGCGCTCACCAAACCACTCAGTGGTAAGCCGCTTGGAACTGGGTTCACACACACACACACACACACACATATATATATATATATATATATATATATATATATATATATATATATATATATATATATATATATATATCAATTAAAGCTCCCCTATATTCAGGCCTACAGCCAAGATTGTACGACGCCCCATGTAAAGCTGTACTGTGCACTGTCAATGTCAATTAAAACCCATTCTAGTCAATATTGATATTGTGGCACCTGATAATTATCCTTAATACCTGGTCTTAGTACATAGGAGTCACAGTTGAATGGTGGAGACTCTAATAGCCTCCAGTCTGAGCATGCCACCCTTATGTTCACCCCGAGAACCAACTGGAATAGAGAACCAAATTAAAGGGTGAAACAATATTCTGGGTAGCCAGTCTGTGATATACTGTTATTTTGTAATATTTACTGAGGGTTGGGGTTTGATGTTTGCCCGTGGCTGGTGGTAATAGCAATGAGACTCGACAAAATAACTTCTGGCTCGGCCGACTAGCTTCATACAACTTCTACGAGAACATTTCGAATAGAATTACGAACAACCCTAAATTTAAATAACAACTCACAGATGTAGAAAATGACACGAAATGTAATATCACAATTCTCTCAGGGAAGGATTGATGGATACGGAGCAAGTTTTGCAATGCTAATCTATTGAATTTGCATGGTGAGTAGCGACATATAATGAATAATAAAATGGCTAGAAGGAAGTACAATACAACCAATGCAATTATCGTTGAGCAGTATAGAAATGAGAAATAACTTCGAAATACTATGGGAAGAAATACAAATAAAATATCAAATAATACAGCTACTGAAGCTTTCTACCCACTAACTACCGTAGACATTCTGCCACAAAGTCAGACTTCAGTACAGTCCAATCAAGCGTTAGTACGCTGTTGAAGTAAGTCTTTCCATGTAACTAAAACGGTGCTGGCTGACCCTGCCTCAATAACTAATCTGGCAACGATACCGATCTTCTCGTAGACCACCGACGTGGACCACAGCCTCCAGGATTGTGAGCTAGATCTCGTCTCACAGTCCTCCCTCTGTGGCAGTAATATCGGCGTCCCTGGGCAGCGTCACGGCCTCGTGCGACTCCAAGGAACACGTCCATCTCCTCCAGCGATCCAACAAGAACTCTCCCTACATAGCTAGCTAAACTCTCTACTTACTCAGGCTATATATATATATATATATATGCCCACTCATTCCAGAACGCAATGTGTTAACTCGGTTTTGTGAGGATAGGTAATATATTTAACGGTATCGTAGTCATTTTTGACACTTTTTCTTTCGTTACACAACTACAGGTAATAAAAGTTTTGTGCATAACTTCACTGATAAGTTTAATTGTTTTATGAATGGTTTGAATATTTTATTTCTGAACATTATAATTTTCAAGCATACTTTGATACAAGCACAATTTAAAACTTCTGACATAGCTGCACAACAAAATGTTTATAATTTTTTTGTATTGGATGTTTTTTATTCAATAAAATGATGTGTAATCATACGAACAATTTAAATCTATTTTATGAGGACAAGGCAAATTTTGTATGTTAAAATTGTCTGATTCTATAAACTTTGCTAGTATGCCTAATAGTATTTTCATACATAACTCCACAGTCAAGCCTTGTGATTGATTCAAGATTATGACAGTTTCTTGTGAAAACATTATGTGTTCGAAGTATATTTTGACCCAAACATAATTTTGACTAATTCAAGCATCTCACATGTATGCATGATAATATGATTTGATATTATTCAATGATTTAAGAAGTTTTTAGTGAAACATATTTATATACGAGGCAGTTTATCTCAGAATACATTTTTTGTGTGCAGTTCCGCATCATATTCTTCTGTTTGAGACAAGTGTCTCATCTAAGTAAGCCTACAAACAACTACCAGTTATACGCTGCATTAATTTCTGCAATTATTGTCTGTTTTTTAGGTTATGCATCACTTGAGGGGGAATTTGTGTGCTTGGATTCATTCCTACCTTGCTGTTCCATGCTTGGCTGAGGCACGGCGAAGAACGATGACTATACCAACATGGCGGCCCCGATCTTCTCGTCGTAGCTTCAAGACTTCGCGCAGCAAATGACGCGGGGCGTGTTCGCTGTTGTACTCCACGCCTTCGCTGACTCTGAGGGGTCGTGATGACGTCGGCGTGCCCGTCACTCATTGGCTTGGTGTGGTCTGTGTGAACCCCGTGTCGAAACTTGCCGAAGATTGCCGAAGCCCGGAGGTGTTTTGAACGCCCGCCTGTCAGCTTATTTGGCGAGCCCCGTTGACGTCATCAGGGCGGGAGCTACGTTCTCCATAATTGCCAACTGCTGTTGTGTTTCATGGTGTCGCCGCATGTCCGTCTTGGCGCTGCGATTTTAACGACATTCTTCAAGAACATTCGCGATGCTTCACCATTGGACAAGAAACTCAGCGGAGGTGGCAGAGCTGGTATAAGTACTGGTGCCAGGCACAGGTAAAGTCAGAGATGGCTGGGCGCTAGGATGGGCTAAGTTATGTATTCATCTAATTTGGAGTAGACTGTTACAATGCCCTACGAAGGTTCTATGTTATTAATGCAATACGAGTAGTTGAACATTAGCAAGTTGGAACAGGCCTATTTACTGCCTCGTTTGTTACGTTGTGAGAAGTTGAAAGTCGAAGCGAAAGTTGAAGTTATTGTAAGAAGCCTCGTCATTTGTTTCTGAAGAAACCGTGTTACTATTCATGCTGAATTCTTTTCTAATTTCTTCCTAACTTGAAATTTGACATGATTTGTTAAAAATATTGCAGTTGGGTTTAGCTAATTACATTAACTTTCATTCCGTTCATTGTATTTAAAATAAGAAACCGTAGTTATGCAATAAGAAAACTAATTTTAAACCTTAAGTAAAAACACCATATAACAAGACATCACCAGCATAACTGATAAGCCTATTTTCGTCAAAGAGGGAGCAAATTGACTCTGAAATTTAAAAATGTTTACGTACATCTAGGTTTATTTCATAATAATGTTAATTTACACGTATGATAATCGAAATATACAAAATATATAACAACTCACTAATTAATATACGTGTACCCATTTTGATAAAATTAAGGAAATATTTTTCTGAGATGTCTTTCTATCATAGAGATAAAAAATGACTGCAATTATCAAAATATTACCAAAGGGTGAACGAAATGCAAAAAAGTACAGTATATTAAATAAATAGAATATGTATTCTACGGTAAATGAACTTCGGTTAAGTTATTCCACAAATAGGTCATTAAATATATAAATGGCGGCCATTATATACATACGAATATACGATAAATGAAACACACAATAGTTAAGCTAGTATGCTCAGTAATATTGTTTACTAAGATTAATAAAATTCAAAAAATATACTTCCTCAGATACGTCCAATTATTCCAAAGGTTAAAAAATGACGAACTTTTTTAAAATGTTAATATCAATTGAACGAATAACACAACCAAAAATCGAGACAAATTCCAAAATTCCAAGGTGTATGTGTATATATATATATATATATATATATATATATATATATATATATATATATATATAATATATATATATGAACCAAGATTACTAAAATAAAAAAAATTTTCAATTTGTCAAACTAACACGGGATGAATAAAATATACAAAACTTAAATCAGTTTAAGGCTATATATGTACTAAATTTTATGGAATTCACAACATATTTCCCGATATATGACATACTATTCAAACACAGGATGAACGAAATGAAAAAAGTCAGCTTTGTATGTAGTATATGTGTACCAAAATTGATGATTTTCTGAACAAAATATTTCCTAAGATACGTTTTCAATGTGTTAAAAATACAAAAATTGCCGTCTTTTTTAAAATAACAATAGTTCGTAAACAAAATATATAAAAGTCATGTCAGGTTACTTACTATATGTGTACACGGTTTGATGTAATTAGGTCCACTGATTCAAAAGTTATCAGGGAGGGGACACACACACACGGACACATAGATAGGCAAGGTGACTTCATAAGCCTACTTTTTCTTTAGAAATTAAGCTAATAACGAAAAAGTAAAGAACTCCCAGTACAAATGTCATCTAACGATAGGCACATAATTTTGAAATGTAATGTTTCTATATAAAGTGACATTGTCGGTCATTGTCAACCTTAAATTATTATAGGAATAGTAATAATACAAACGAAATAATTAACAATCTGTAGGCCATGAACAAAATAAGCTCCACTTTCTCACTCTCTGAATTACGGACGAGCGAGGTTACTCGTCGAAAAAAGTATTCGGAAATAAGTTTTATTTTTAAAAAGTAAAGAAGACTTGCAGAGGTTCCAAGTTTTTTCCCCAGTCGCTTTTGTAACCTCACTGACCGCATAGCAAGCTAGAGAAACTTTAATTAAAAGAAAATTGTTTCCTGGAAACCGTAACATAATATTTTTCTTGTGAGAGAACAGTCAGTACTACAATGTTATCTTTACGGCTTATATAATCCCTCATGAAAGAAAACTCATTTTAAATTTTCTGAGCGTTGACAAAGTGAAAAATAAATACTCCTCGTCTTGGTTTGGCTTATTTTGAATTTGAGCTGCACGTTCTCAGTCTCCGTCGTAAAATATAGACACATGTAACTTTAAATAATATCGACTTACTTAAATAATCAAAACTACGTGAAAAATTTTGACATACATTAGTTTGCGTCCCTATTTGTAACAAAATACGTAATTACCCAAATATTCAGTAACCCATACATGTTTATATTTTTAAAAAAGGTCAATTTTTCAAATTTAAATTTCAAATTCAAGCATTTTTATTTTAATACAAAATAATTTATTTTATATTTGTCAACTTGTAGCCTGCAACATTGTTATTCACAGTTTTTTTATTCAGCTTGGTATCTCAGTTGGTTTTACTGTCGTACATAGAGCCGTAACATGCAGGTTTGAACATTTATGAACCATTACGTAAAAACTATGAGAGGTGAAAAATTCACTTGAGCAAAATTGAGTCACTAATTTTTTAAAATAAGAAAAAATGCCAAGTACAAATATAAAATACAGTTATGACGATGAAAATTGCCCTGAACAGCAGGTTGGCCTGGGCCGTGATAGGTAGTCATCTCAAAGAACATCAGCAACGTCTCGTGTATATTTAAAACACTTGATTTATCTTTTATCCAAGCTTACAGTTGCTGTGTTTGGTTGGGGAAACAATTGCTAAGTAATTGATTCTTAATGGATAGAATTTGAAGAATACATCTTCAAATAAAGCGTTTCCTACGCACTTTTTGTAAATATTTACAACAGAAGAAGATTTTGGAATAATTTGACATGCTCATAAGTTTTATATTATAAATTTTAGTGTTGCACTGCTATAAATTATAAGTATTAAACCCACATAATTGTAGTACTGAGTGAAGTAGCGGTTCCGTAAGGTATTTTAGACGGAACATACGTAGTTTGATACAAATATCTGAAAAATGGTTCCAGTGTAAGTTACATCTTTAAAGTATTGAACTAATTTTTACTTTTTTATTACTACTCTACATTTACAGTTGTACCATTCGCTGATTACAATAAATGTTAATGATACTCGTAGTTTGTAATAAAATTTCTCTTTCATTCAATGTCCAGTAATCTGATTTACCTTTTATAAGCTTGCAATGGCAAGAAGTGACTGCCATATTTGTAATGTATGTATGTAGGTGTATATATATATATACAACATGCGTAAATAAATTATCCAAAATACTTTTAAATATAAAATCACCTGATATCCTTGGTTCTCTTATGCAGGTCATACACTAAAAAACTAAAAACCATATATAGCTCAGTTGCAACCAGACTTACAGGAAAGACAAAGTGGTCGTGAAAGAGCACAGCTATCTCTAGTGGAAGTAGCGACCTTGAACAGGCAACTATACTAACAAGGGTCATATTGCCAGAGATGTGCACTGAGCTACTACAGCTATGTGTCTCTATTGACCTGAGTAATGGACATATTATATCGGCTACGTACGTCAGACACATGAGTCAGGAATATGTAATCACTTCACAGACACTGAAGTGCTAGCGACATGACAGTTGTTGACAGTTTACTCACGACGCAGGCAGCAGTCTTCTACTGGAGCCAACCTTGGAGAACTGTTGGTTTGATCAACTAGCGCGTTTTGCCGTTCGCCGTTCATGGCTGCAATTACAAACGCAGTCTACGATAAGTATTTAGAAGTCACAATTAGAAGTCACAATTGTCTTGATAGTACGTGTGAATCGTCAGTAGTTTCTGTACAGCTGCTAACACACTCGTTTTTCCAGTTTTGTTTAGTTTGTTCTAATCGACGCAGCTAATTAAACGCCTTTCACCTGTCTTCTTCAGTTTCAGTCCAGTCGGAGTACTTTTGCTAGTTCAAGTCTATATTCATATGTTCAAGACCAGTTCGCCAATCTGAGTTGATTTAAGCTCCGTTACACTATTTTCGCTGCTCGTAGTCCAATGGGACTATTCTAATTCGGCACAGGTCGACAATCCGTATTGGTTCCACATCAGTTAGGGTTTCTCCATTAGTTGTAATCATTTGGTCAGGATAAAGACTGAATCATCGTTGCATACGGCTCAGAACGAATGGGTTCGGTCGATTTCGATCATTTCAGTTGGTTCCAACCTACACAATAAAAATATAAAAAAATTTACAAGTTAATAGTTTAAAGCAAATGAAAAAATGTAATAGTTTTGTAACATATGCGGTGAACTACCGTCTTTTTCACAATAAAATATGAAAAATACAAAATATGTAAACTACCACGAATGTAATACATGTAAGTTTTATTGGCATTTTTATTTTGTGCGTTACAGTTTGAATTTAGTATATGACCGTTAATTATATTTTTTATATGTAGGACTCTTAAAAAATGTACCTTGGCATCTTGTTTCCAAAGAAATAATTCGTAAAGAATTTGAAAATTTTCACAGAACAGATTTCGTATCTTTATTGTCCTGGCCCAGTTCTCAGCATTATCTTGTCACATTTACATTTAAATCATCATGTTTCACTAGTGTAAGTTACTTTTAACCAAAGTACACAGTAGTAAATGTGTTTAAATACTTTATGTTGTCTTACCTATTATTTACTCTCAATGTTCAGGGATGCATACGATGGAATAGTTAATTCACTTATATCCACAAGAGACGGTTACTCAAGGCAAATGTCGAGGAATATTGAAGGAAATGTAATATTAAAGCAGAGGGACGTGCGACGCTGAGAACCACAGTTCGTCGGTTTCTTCTCTGCTGTTTTAAACTCAACGTTCTCCCAGCGAAGGCTCTTACAATTTTAATTTGACGCGGCGTTGTTTGCCCAGTGCTCGGCGGTCCATGCCGGCAACTTGTAAACGTCTCGAGCAAGCCAAGTGCTCTATGCATCCCTGGTTCGCTGTTGAGATGTGGAGAGAGGCGAGAGGAGAGGAGAGGGGGAAGATACTCCAGACGTAAAGCAAACACACGACAGGTTGAAGGAGTAGTTACGAGCAACAACGGCACAAACGTGGGGAAACAATAATTTCCTCTATTTACAAATAAATGCTAATTTAATGTTTGTTGTGAGGGCGTGAATCACGTAAATAACAAACGCGTATGTATAAAACTCGTAATTTACAGAAAATCGGAAATTGTAGACAACGTACTGTCGATGTTCCGCATCGTAATCTCTAGCGCCACAACGAAATGTTCAACGTCACAAATAGTTCCCAGAAAGACATCACTCCGGCCAAATGTTTGCTCGTGAGCTAACACACTGTTTCCTGTGGTTGTAAGTTTTCCCCATACTGCTGTCACAAACATATTACTATCAATACATGTGCTGCAATGATAATAAACAAACACAACCTGAGATCTCACCTTATATAATATCTTCATGCACGTCTACAAATATTTGTATGTGTAAAGGTGTGTGATTGGACAGCAGGTGACTCACCGTACCTAACAGTAAGGCAAGCCAGTAATAAATATCATACAGTGGCTTCGTGTGATGATAACGTAGGGGCTTCATGTAGGCGAGTGGTAGCACATGACATAAGTCGTCTAGTGTGTATAGACACGTGATGTTCAAACTAGAGGTCAAATATGCCGTCAAACAACGTGGTCTCTGCACGTTGATTCCATCATATTGCTGGCTAGTACGGCCCTCGCGTGTGGCCAGTATTGTATCTCTGATATTAGCTATTCTGAGATTTCCACATACATAATTTCAATCAACGAGCTATATAGTAAACATAGAGGGGCGGAAACAGCAATCTCCAAATCACTGAGGTGAAGCCCAATTGAACGTGGTGTTTTGACCCTAGATAAAATGGCGGACTCTTATTTCCGGTTGAGAGACGAGAGCGATTATGCTAATTTAAACATTATTACAGTATAATATATGGCAATAATTATTGACATTTTTTCCTGCATTTAGCGGGAATATAGTGGAGCTATAAAGTAACGGAGTTTATGCGAACATAATGACGGATTTTTAACATAATGTTGGCCAAACTGCTGATCGCCATGTTTTCTGGGGTCAAAACAGCCGTTCATTTAGGCTTCACTTTGGAAGCGTTTCCGCCCCTCTATGTTAACTATATAGCTCGTTGCTTTCAATGTTAATAGAAAATGTTATTGAAGAAATCATAATTACAATTTTAAATGTCACGTTACATTACAATAACAATACTTTTATTATAGTACAATCAATGCAATTAACTTAAACTTCAAATAATTGTTTAGTGCTTTCATATACCTTAGTAACGCTGCAACGATTGTCCATGTAAAACTGTTATTTCGTTCTCTTATAACATAAGAACCTTTTGTAGGGAAACTTAGAAGAAAAATTTAGTATACTAAAACCACAGTCGCTGGAATGTATTTTACTGGGATAATGTGGAAGTGTGTCTTCATGTAACAGATGTATAAAATAAAATGAAAATAGTTTATTAAATGAAATGTACTTTGATTGTACAGAAAATATAAATGTCAGTTGTAGAGAATTGGTCTAGGAACGAATAGCGTGACTAACAAGCATAATGACATGAGTTTTAAACCTGGCGTTTGCACTAATCGTTTTAACTTAACTTTTATACTTAATGAAGGTTTCTCTAGAATACAGTTTAGAGCTACTTTACAAGTAAGTCCATCTTCATGATCATAATATGCAAATTATTTTGTTCCATTAATGTAAGTACAAATACAAGGCTATATACTGCGTAATGTAACATACATATACGTCGTATCTTTTATAAAACTATTTAAATGATAACTGAGTTTCCAAGTATTTTCTTTGTGAATGGATATGGAAAGTTAAAAGTGCTGCAGAAAACAGTTTATCAACTCTTCAGTTGCTAGAAAAAACACCTGGCATTTCCGCGTAAACAGAAGCAGTTACACTCGCCAGGAGTCGAGGCAGGTAGGAGGTAGAGAAGTGAAGTGCCGATATATTGTTGCTTAGCGGTGAGGACTTCAGTGAGATATGATGTTAGGTGAGGATGGAGCAGTGGAGGAATGAAGCAGGGTCGAGGCAGGTAGGAGGTAGAGAAGTGAAGTGCCGATATATTGTTGCTTAGCGGTGAGGACTTCAGTGAGATATGATGTTAGGTGAGGATGGAGCAGTGGAGGAATGAAGCAGGGTCGAGGCAGGTAGGAGGTAAAGAAGTGAAGTGCCGATATATTGTTGCTTAGCGGCGAGGACTTCAGTGAGATATGATGTTAGGTGAGGATGGAGCAGTGGAGGAATGAAGCAGTGGAGCCACTGGGAGAGTCAGGAAACACTCTGTTAGCAACTAACTTTGCTGCAGGTAGCACACCACGACCATCTTAATACGAGGCTGGGACAGTCAAGTAAACAAAACCTAGTAACTAATTTTTGTTCGAAATTTATTATGTGAATACCGACAATCATTTTCAGGGCTTAAAAAAATGTAGAATTGTAGTCCTTCTCCTAGTTAAATTTTGGAACAAATAAATCATTCTAACGCAGCTGTAAAACGGAAGAACTGTAACTGACTTTCCTTCTCATACACAAGTGCATTAGCATAATTGTTGAACATTTTAACATTCTACGTATTTTTACGTAGTTTCCAATTTTTCTGAACCTCTGAAGCACAGTGATTTATTTCATTAATTTCAATTTTTCAATGTTGTAGCCAGATAAGTCAAGTTAAGCTATGATAATTGTCATCTCAGGATAAAATGGAAATAGTAGCAGCCAGTTACGTCTGTGCTGTGAACTAACGAGCGTGCAGACACGACACAAACAAACTCAGGAAATTTGCAAACTAGGTAATTAACACGTTCCGAGAACATAAAAGTGAAGTCGTAAATATTTTTACGATTTCTGTGTTTTATGACATTGCAGGGTCAGGGCGTTACGGAGTAAACAACTTTGTTTTACGACAGCATTTAACTTCTGACTCGTGTGCGTTTTTACACTTATTTTATAATCTTAACTAGAGCTTGGCTGCATGACAGTCACGAATTAAAAAATAAGAAAGTGAAAAATATAAAGCTTGACGTTCACAAAAAAATTTGTCTGTAAAGTTTCATTATCTGCATTTTCCCGCTTATGAAGGCTCTTACTCCGGTTCTAATGTCGAGGTAAGATCCGCTAAAAAGCAGTAATAATGTGCGTAGTTAACTTAGGATTTAACCGCTGACATCGCATATTAAGTGTGAATTTTAATGTTGAGATGAGCCTGAATAGCTGCATTAATATATTACAGCTGTAGGAACAGATAAGTTAATTTAAGGAGAAACTATCAGCTTTTCCTTAACCTTGCGAGGGACACTTGGATCCCGTTACTTACGGTACATAACTACGGTACAATTTAATAGAAGTCTAGTGCGAGTTTATTGAAATGACAGTTTGTTTCCAGTAAACTATATTCGTGTATGTATACGTATGATATGTATATACACATATATATGTATATATGTGTGTGTATTTTCTAAAACTTGTGACATAATTTACAAGTGAATTGCTGACGTCAAAAGAAGAAATTTGATACTGGACACCCATCGTTCATCTCAAATATTAAGTGCTGCAAAAGCCTCAAAATTCGATGTCAGAAAATGATATTTTGTGGGATATTATAAATAAAAGGTACTTGTGTTAGAGAAACGAAATTTGGTGTACAAATAAACTAAATCACGATCTGGAATAATATAAAGGTATGTGCACTATACGCAACCCCTTCATTAAAAAAAGTTGCACCCTGTTGGCGCAGAAAAATTTTAATTGTGTCAAAAAAGTAATGTTTTATGTCTAAATTAGTCAATCAGGTACTCCTGTTGCATTTCTCTAGGAGTCACCGATTATGTGTCAAATGCACCGAAATATTACAGATGTGGCAATAGCCTCGTGGCTAGGCAACCCTTGCTACACTCAGGGGTAAACTTTCGTGTCACTTGTTGAATTATTTTTGGCAGGACAAAGTGCCAATTTATACAGTAAGTAATTAGGAAAGTTTCTACACCGAACCCTAGTCGTGTTTGGCACCACATTGTGAAGCAGCGGAGCAGGAACGGATATGAAATAACACTTTTGAGCAACTGCCTTACTCCGGCCGTGTTTGTTTTTTTTTTTTTTGTTAGATTGCGCTGACATGTGGGTAGTAAAAAAAAACGGAAATTATAACGGAAAATATTAACATCGTGAATTGTTTACTTGAATGGTGTACTCAATGTTACATGAAGTTGGTAACGTTCATAGTAGTTTTCCTCTCTTTACTGCACCTCCCCCTTTTGTTTAGCTAGTCTCTGGGGTACCTCGATGCCATCAGACCATCTCGTTGTTCACTGCACGTCACTGCATGCTGTAGCTATACTTTAGCCTCGCTACATAGTGAGAAAGGGGCATGGAATCGTACACTAATGCGTAGTTGACGGACATGGTTCTGATGTGTAGTAAAGAAAGAGGAAATGGAAGGAAAGCTTCTCGTTTGTACAGTTAACGATATCCTACACGACGCAGTCTAACAGCCACGCGTTCGAAAACGTCATCCAGCGATTCCGATAAACGGGTAATTTTGAGGCGAGTTGGACCGGGTCAAAATATGAGTGTTCGACCTCATATTTTGAAGAGACCGTCTTAGAAAGTGTAGAGTAAAACCCTTCTACCTGCAGTCGCGCTATCGCAAGAGCTATGGGTTCATTGAATTCAACAGTATGGTATGTATTACATGAGCAGATGCTTCGACCATACAGCACAAGAAAGATGCAAGCATTGCAGCTAGTGGACAATGCACTTCGTCGAGATTATTGTCAGTGGTTCTTGCATCAGTGTGAAATGCTTTCAGAGTTTCCTACTATTGTTCTCGTCACAGACAAAGCAACAGTTACACATGAAGGTTATTTTAATAATCGAAATAGCCACGTATAGTATGATTGTATTCAGCGCGCAACTACAATACGAGGCTATCAGCACGGATATTCAGTCAACATTTGGGCTGTAATAATTGGAAACAATGTTATAGAACCGTACTTGCTACTAACCACTTAATAGACTTCCTGTATTAGTATTTTCTGAGGTTCACGTTGCCAGACTTACTAGAGGATGTTCCGCCCGCCGTCAATCAAAGAACGTGGCTATAATGGCGCTCCAATCCTGTATCACGTGATTGCTGCATGAAGCATATCCCGATGACTAGCTAAGAAGGGGCGGACTTGTTTCATGGCCTACACGCTCACCTGATCTGACGCTATTATACTTGTGGCTAGGAGGAATTGTACAGTAGTTTGAACACAAAGCACCTAGATGACTTGTTATGAAGGACAGTGGCTGTTTGCGATAGTGTCCGAGACACGCCAGGTATCTTTGAAAAGGTACGCCAGTCTTTACTGCAATGAATCTGAAGGTGCACATTTTGAACACTTGATATAGTGAAATTCGAATAACTGATTGTAATGGCTGCAAAATCTGGTGGGTTGTTCTGTCAATTAGAGCATCTATGCCCATACTTCATAGCACACAAGCTAACAAATTTTGACAAATGAAATACTATAATTGATACAAAAGTATGCTGACTGAACAATAATTTATTACCTTTGTTCTCTTTGTGTCAGGTAAAATAAAGACTAACACATTCACACACGGCCAGAGTATGACAGTTGTGCTGAAACGTTATTTTATTTCTCTGTTTCTACTCCCTTACTTCACAATGTGGCACCAAGCACAACTTAAGTTCAGTGTAGTATCTTTCTTAACTACTTACAGTATATACTGGCATTTTGTCCTGCCAGATTTTATTTAGCACGTGGCACCGTGTTACAGTCACGATAGTGTACCCCTGGCTGTAGCAAGGGTTGCCTAGCCACCAGGCTATTGCCACAACTGTAATATTTGAGTCTATTTTACACGTAAACGGCGAGTCGTATAGGGTTTGCAAGAAAAGTACATTATTGACAAATTACAGCACACTGCTTTACATTATGACACAAAAACATCACTTTGTTGTTACCATTAATATTTGTTTTGCATCAACTGGCCTCAAATGTATTTTTTTAATGAAGGGGGTGTGTATGGTTGACTTGCCTTTTGTAGCCTACTTTCGGAAGGAAAAAGTAGGCTTACGAAATCGCCTTTCCGTCTGTGTGTGTGACTGTGTGTGTGTGTGTCTCCACCTAAAATATTTGAACAAGTGGACCGAATTTCATCAAACTTCGTAAACATATAGTAACAATTTGACTTGACTTTTATATATTTTGTTTACGCCCTACTCATATCTTCAAAATGGCGGCCATTTTGACATTTTCTATCTAGCTGATATCTAAGGAATTGTAAATTGGAATTTCATCAAATTTGGTACAAATTTACTGCATACAAAGCTGAACAGACATACGTGAATTTTGCTTTTTCTGTGCTCACATCTTAAAATGGCAGCCATTTTTATATTTTTAGCGTAGTATCACATACCTTAAGAAGTATTTCTCAGAATTTCGCCAATTGGTACACATATACTTCATATAAATCTGACTTGACTTTTGTGGGTTTGGTTCATCCTGTGTTCATATTTTCAAAATGGCGACCAATTTATATATATATGTTTTTAGCATAGCATAGTATTACATCTCTTAGGAGATATTTTTTACAATTTTACCAAATTTGTTAAAACTAAAATACTGCAAGCAAAGCTGAATTAACTGTAGTGCATTTCGTTTATCCTGTGTTCATATCTTCAAAGTGGTGGACATTTTAATAGTTTTAGCATAGTATTACGTATCATTAGAAATATTTTTCACAATTTTACCAAACTTGGTATACATAAACTAACAAATCTGACTTGACTTTTAGGTAGTTCATTCATCCAGTGTTGATATTATCCAAATTGCGCACATTATAAACTTTTGGAATAGTATTATATATCTTACGAAATATTTTTCAGAATTCCACCAAACTTGGTACACATATACTACACATAAAGCTGACTTAACTTTTGTGTCAAAGTATAAAATATCTAAGGAAATTATTTTTTTATCAAACTTGGTATACATATACTACAGACAAATCTGACTTGACTTTTGTATATTTCATTCTTCCAGTATTTATATTTTATAATTGCGACCTTTTATATTTTTAGCGTAGTATTACATATCTTAAGAAATATTTCTTTTATAATTTCACCAAACTTCGTACGCATATACTAAATATATAACTGACTCGAGTATTGTGTATTTCGTTTATCCTATGCTCATATTTTCTAAATGTCGGTCATTTTTATAATTATAAGCATAGTATGGCTACTCTGATGAAACATTTGTCAGACATTTGATCGTACTTGGAACATATACTACATACAAAGATTTTGCGTATCTCGTTCATCCTTTTGTAATATTTTGAGAACGGCGACTGTTTTTTTATCTTTATGATAGAAAGACAACTCACAAAATGTTTTCCCATTATATTAAACTGGGTACTTGCATATTACTTAGCAACCTGACTTTTCTTTATTATATTTCGTGTATAATACACTTATTCAATATTATTAATTTATATTCCTATATTACCTAGCCTAAAGGATTTTAACTTTCAGGTTTAAATTGTTACCACTTTGAGAAAAGTAGGCTTATCAGTTATGCTTGTAACTACTTGTTTTATTCCAGATCGTGGTTTAGTTAATTTGTGCACCAAGAATTATTCCTCTAACACAAGTCCTTTTTATAATACACCTCGAACTATGCTTTCTGACTTCGAATTTAGATCCTTTTACAACTCTTAATATTTGAGATGAACCATGTGTGTCCAACATATAACTTCTTATTTTCACATTAGCAACCCACTGGCTAATTTTGGACATATGTTTTAGAAACATCCTGTGTGTCTATATACAGGATGTTCGGTAATTATAGGTACAAACGAAATAAGTGTGTGTAGGATGATGAAACAAGACAATAATGGTAATAATCATAGGTGCGGGAAACCACGGTTTACTGTTACCATGTACGGACATATGCAAACATGGCAATGTTGCAACACTGTTACCGCCGTCTGTACCAGGCACCAGTCCTACAGTCAACTGTAATTGTAGTGTGGCAACATAGTGTTCGACGACGTCGCCATGGCTCCATACACGTTCACTAATGAAGAAATAGCTGACATCCACTTCATGTATGGGCGAGCTAATGGCAATGCACGGGAGGCAGCTGGAATGTATCAACAACCGTACCCGGAGAGAAGACAGCCTGACAGCAGAGTGTTCACAAGGACACATCAGCGCCTGCGCGAGACAGGATCATCTGAACCCAACATATGACATGCAGGTAGACTAAGAACAGTTTCGACACAGGAAATAGATGAACGCGTATAACAACAGGTGGATGCAATACCGGGCACAAGTACCAGACGAATTGCTGCGACAGAAGGTGTTTCGCCATCCCTCATATGGCGGGTATTACATTAGGAACAGTTGAATCCGTATCATGTACGTGTGCAAGCACTAGTCACACAAGACTTTCCAGCCTGGGTTGCCTACTGCCAATGGCTCCTGGCAGAATGTGGGCGAGATCCATAGTTCCTCCTGCACGTTTTATTTACAGGCGATGCATGTTTCACCCAAGCTGGTATCATGAACATTCACAACACACGTGTGTAGACTTATGAGCGCCCACATGCTATCACTGAGACGGCACATCAGCGGAGATACTCCATTAATGTTTGGGGGGCGTCGTTAGTGATCAGTTGTTAGGACCACACGTCCTATCTTGCCGACATACTGGTCGTGTGTGCCTTCACTTCCTGCAGCACAATCTACTCCACAGTTTGGATGATATGCCTCTTGGTGACACGATGCCTATGTGGTACATACATGATGGTGCTCCGGCACTGTTCCATGTGGCTGTTCGGCAACACGTCGCACGTATGTTCAACAGGTATATCGGTCGTGGTTTACCAATACCATGGCCTTCCAGGTCCCCCGACTTGAGCCCATTGAAATTTTTGTTTCGGGATATTATAGCTTTGGTACATGTCAGCCCTGTTGGAACGCATTGTGGATGGTTGCCACTGCATTCGGAACACACCTGGAATTATTGAACGTGTACGGGCATCGATGTGAAGACGTGCTGAATCCTGTCTTCACATGAACGGCGTCCATTTCCAAAACTTGTGTGTCTTCGTCCACATGTGCAGCATTTCGACGTTGAGGTCCTCGGGAACACTGGTATTATAGCGTTTCGGTCGTAACTTGTAATGTGTCATGTTGGGAATACCATTGGTTTTCGCAACTATATTTATCAGCATTATTTGCTTGTTTCATCATCTTCGACACACCCTTTTCGTTTGTATCTATAATTGCCAAACATCATATATATATATATATACATATATATTCATGGAGAGAGAGAGATATGCAGCAAAATAATATGTTATTTGGTGTACAATACTCGCTGTGGTTTTTGGCGTATATATAGGTACTTACAAAAAGGGAATAATTCATTACATGTCACTGTAGCCATTTAATTAATTTCATAAATGGATAGGTAATTTGTTTCCTCACATGTATGGGACTTTAAATATAAATTTGAGTAGTTTTGTTGAAAAAAAATTAATGAATATACGTATTACGAGGATATAGAAACTGTTAAAATAGTATTAGCGATTATTTTTGCTTTGGTATATGTTGCACTTATGTTAACGATTATCATGGCTGGCAGAATTGGATTAAATTGATTATTGCGTAGGAGATATATTTGCGCTATTGTGGATTGAAACACGAAAGCTGAGACTGCCTGATAATTTTTTCGAATTATAAAGTAATAATTTTATTTTGTATCTAGATCATTTTGCAGTGGGAAATGAATAGTGTCAACAGATAATCTCTCTAGTATTGAATTTATCTTCGGTACGAAGAAAACACAACATATTTATTTTACAAAAAAATGTGGGGTTTGTTCGTAGAGGATGTCAACCATTTAATAATCACTTTCTTCATATTCGTCCATTACGACTAGAGATATACACCTCTGCGAGTGCTTTCACTCATTTTTACAGTAGCAGTTATTATTCGCACCCGATACTTGGGGAGCTTCTTGAGAATTGTTCAAATGATGATATTTCATAAACAATATTTACACAGAAATAAAAGTTATAGCTGTCCTCCTTCAGTGTAGATAGAAAACGTCTATTTTCTCAATTTGGCAGGAACATATCGTAGAATACCTTACTCAGGTAACATAACTTACTTGTAAACGCCTGGACAGATGACGTCGCAGAAGAGTGATATGTACACGATGTGAGGGGAAGGGGAGGGCCGTGTCTTGTAACAATACAGTTTCTAAGGACAGTCCACAAAACTAATGTGCATTGGTTTGTTCAAATGACTGAACTTAAACCATACCCCTTGACAGGGATAAAAAGTAGTTTTGTTTAGACACAGTTGCAACTTACAAACATGAACATATGCATATTTTTCCTGAAAATAGCTGACAAAATTATGGATAAACGTTGGAAGACAATAAACCAATTATGAAACACAAACAAAACCAAACACAGAGAACCTGGAGCAACTAACTGTAAATGAGATAACGGCGCGAACAACTGACTATAGCGCTCAACCCACAAGTCACGACATGTCTTTGTGCTGTATTCTTGTGTGTGAGTACAAAAGTCTTCCACCTCCTGGAGGAAAAAAGTATTTTCGAGGCGTTCTTTTTCCATTTTTCTGGAAGAATAGATCTGATGTAACCTCCGCCTGAAAACTTTGCCGCCGTCGAAGGCTCTCAAGTAGTAACGGCGTGTGGCAGAAAGTGAGGTGGTCGATGTCTCCCCCCCCCCCGGCCAATCCTCTTGTTGACCGTGGCTGGTGGACTAGAGAAGTGCATTTTATCTGCGCGTTGCGACGTTGCACGAACATCCCAGGAGAGAGTTTGCCTGGTGCTCGTGTGAGGAGCTGTGTTGTCAGCATTCAGGCAGGCGTACACTCGTGTGAGAGAAGATAACCCCACCTCACAGTCGAGACAAGAACTAAGAGTGCGCGGGAAACGACGAGAAGGAAATCATTACTAACATATTTACGATAATACCAACTCTATTCTCGCCTATATTAGAGGTAATTTTACATATACGTCTTACATTCAACACTTTTTTTCACGGCTACGTTTTAAGAAGGGTTATAAATATATTTCTGAATTTTTTACATTTTAGGTATTTTAACAATGACAGGTAACATCCTTTTTTTTATGTATGACATTTTCTGGAACACAATAAGTAATATATAGTTGTTTCTTATCATCCAACATGCTTCAGAGAATAAGATAAACAGTTATTATCTAACAAGGTAAACCAGGGCAGTGGTTTGCTAATAAGAGTGATGCACAAACATTTTATAACAGTTTTTATACGTCTTATTTCGTGAAAGTGTTAACAATAAATACGATGTATTAATAAACACGTTTAAGAAGAAAAATTATGTTTCAAGAAATGTATGATATATGCGAGACTATACCGTTCCTTTACATAAATTATTAAACATTTAATCTATAAAGTCGCAAACCCTAGGGATGCGAACCGAAGACGTAGAAATGTCGTGTATGTAGAGGTGATTACTTATCCGATGTTCGTGACAGGCTCGTCTTTACCGCTGAAACGTGTGCAGGACCATGGACATAAATACTTCCAGTCATGCAGACTGAACCGTCAGAAGAATGAACTTAGCTCGAGAGAAAGGAAGAAAGTTTCCCCATGCAAGGTAGTTGTTTGAAACACTGGCGTATCAAGTGGTACCGTCCAATAAGAACTGTGTTGATATCATGTGATGGTAGCTACGGTCTTGTCAATTATGTAATGTGCGAGTTCAAGTACTTTTTTAGTCGTTTATGTGTCGCCGAGAGATGTGGCTCAACGGTACATCTTGAATTGCATTCAGGTTCGACCCCCGTCTTCTGCCGTCCTGATTTAGGTTTTCCATGTTTTTCAGAAATCGCACCGGGCGAATATTGAGATGGTTCCATCTACAAAAGTCCGTGGTCGATTCCACTCTTTGTTACTGAATTATTTCAAGTTGTGTGTCCGCTTCTCTAACGAGAAGTAAAGCTCTCTTAGTTTAACATGCAGACGCCCAACCATTACATTTCTCGTCGAGTTCCTGCCTGATAGGCCTACTGACAGGTGCCTTGCGCGCAGGTTTGCCGTCTACCCTTGACGCCGCGACCAATCTGGCAAGTATCAAGGTACAGTGGTAGAGATACAAGTACCTAATTGCACAGTCACATAGTTAAACTACATTTAACTGTCAATTGTCTTCTTTGTTAATATAACATTTATTTAATCCTTCAACAAATTGTCTTTCTGAATTAATTTTAAATATGTGTCTTTCATTTCAATGAAATCATTTTTGCACGCATGGAAATATTATTAATCAATGATTGTTTTTAAAAACTACAACTAATTTGACGGTAAAATCACTACCAAGGCTTTATTTAAACGGGACCACAATTTTTTTCATTGTAATTAGGTTTGCACTGAACAGAACTTAATTTCCAACAAATCTGCTTTTCAATGATTCAATTTGCACAAAACGTTTTCATATCTGAACGCAATTATATGGCATACAATTTTGACAATGTGTAACTGTAGCCTAAATGTCGTTACTCAGTTACACAAGAGTAAGGTATTATTGTCTAACTACACATTTCCAACCTTCACATTTGAGGGCGTATAACTCCGGCATACGTCACAATGGGCCCAATGTTGTATTATTGATTCCTTGTTAATCTTGACCTCAGGATTTCACTCATATCGTCTTAGCTATTTACTATTTATCATATATATATACATATATACACACACACAAAGACGCTACACATACGTGAAATTCCTTACTCGGACTAAACTCGAGTACCTCGAGAGAATACACCCAGAGTAGTGGAATTGATCAGTTATCCACTCGCGACTGAGAATACCCCCTCCCCCCACCCCCGCCACCCCATACCCCTCACGGACGATCAGTGGTAGCTGGAATTATTCATGCGATGTCAAGGAAGAAAGCAAGAATATCTGAATACTTGTTCGGAGAATATTTCGATCTGTTCCTACATTACATAGGCGAGGCCTTTCCCTTAGACTGGCTACTCGCATAGCCAGATATTTGATACGATAGTGCCGAATAAATGTGTACTCGAGTTACCAAAATAATTCGTTACATGAACAAAATACAAGATGTTTCATACCTGGTGTTGTTGACCCAACAAAATAACGTAGTTAAGTAACTAATTACTAAGGGTTTAACACTAAAATATTTCGCTGGTGCAAATATCACAATCTGCTTGGGAATTGTCTGTTTTATTTGTTTAACTAAACAATCATGTTTGTGAGATTATTAGTAATATATATTAAAATAAAATTGCGGAATTCCTCTGGGATTGTGCTTCTTACGTTTCCTGAGCTGTTTTGTTTTTTTTTTTTTTTTTTTTTTTTTTTTTTTTTTTTTTTTTTTTTTTTTTTTTTTTTTTT
>PNEQ01013326.1:0-24678 GCA_003012365.1 Medauroidea extradentata
ATATATATATATATATATATATATATATATATATATATATATATATATATATTAGAACAAATAATACTAACAGCTTTACACAGTCCACTTCGTAGAATGTACTTTAATTGCGGCACATCTTCGTTTTTGATTCATCTTTATTTCTCTACAAAATACCTGCCCGGCTGCGGCTTTGCCAGCGTGAAATTATGTAATGTAAACAGTAACTCTGGATAAAATATGTGATGAAGGCAGTTAACAGCTAGCGTACTTACTCAATAACATTGAACTATAAACTGCCTTAGCTCAGGATAAAGAGAGCGCGTAATATGCTCGTATGATGCCATAGTAATTCCCATCGCAAAGTCTTGCACAGGATACGAACCCGTAATCCCACCCCTCCCACATCATCGTAAACTCTATACAATTCCTGAGTGAATGCTTAAAGGCAGGTCGTGATAACTCTTTCGTATGTACAGGCTACAGTCCAAGGAAGTTTTATTTATGTTTAGGTTGGCAAAAAGAAACAACTGGAATTAATTCTCCATGATCATTCTCTTTTTTCGGACGACTATAACATTGCACTGCTTTTCACATCCTTGATTTTCGAATTTCATAGAATCCTGATAATTGTTTGTAGTAATTTACATAAGCTTCGTTCTTATCAAAAAATCATCTCGATACCTCAAGGAGTATAACCGTTATAGGTGATTATTTGAACACACGCTTAATTTCTTTTAACATCTTTCAAGTACAAATTTTGAAAAATCCTGAAATTACTCTTTTGATATTTACGAAATATTTATTTTAAAGCAAAAACTATGTCAATATTTCCTTTGTTTTAGGAGATAAGTGGGATTAATTTTTAAGAGCTATCAAGGACGAATTTCGAAAAATTTAAAAAATTCTTCTTAGATATTTACTGAAGCATCATTTTAAAGACAATACCACCTCACTGTTAATGAAAAACACATTTTACGGCTTTCACCCCCTTAATTTTAGAATTTCGCAAAGTCGAAAAATTCACAAATATGAATTTGTTTGGGCAATACTCTGAAGTTAAAATAATTTATGATAGCGTTCCTTGTTAATGAGATACCAGGGATTCTTTGAAAACACTTTTCACGCTCTTAATTATCGAATTTTGAAAACGCAAATTCTTAGTGTGTGCCTACAGCAAGGGGAAGTTTTTCATGTTTCTAGGTCCAGCTGTTTGGGCTGTGCGTTGATGAATGAGTGAATGAGTGTGTCAGTCAGGACACTTCATTATATATATATACACACACATACATACATATATGCAGTGAAGCGCTAGTGCCGCCGATAAGTATGGCTCTAGAAAAGTAGATATTACTCTGTGCAGTGAATATCAGTTAAATATTTCTTTCAAATGCCCTCGTTGTTGATTGTGAATCACAGGATAACTTACATGTCTGGAATTTGGATTTAACTATAAGGTTTATTATTTACCCGTGTATGGCACGCACAAACTAAAGCAATATACCTACTGCAACATTTCAGATAATTGTTTCTTATTTATGTAAAATAGTAACTCTATTAACAGGTCCTTTGAAACATGTTGCAAACGTCTCTCCTAGTGTTGTAAAAATCTTGTTCATATTCACATTAAAATTAATTGATAATTGCATGTACATGCTAAGTTATTGCTTGTTGAACTAAAACCGCATAGAAATAAGTACATATATTATAATATTTGACAGCGTGCTGTAATGTAGCCTTACTATGACCGAGCAGGTAATTATAGGAATATACCTTTAATATGCATTTCTCTAAAGTCTAATACATCACAATTCCAAATTTTCTGTTACTTAATATCTCACCGATTGTATTAACAGCCAACAATCCTACACGTCCCAGGAGGCAGAAGGGCTTTAACCCTGCTCCTCTTTAAACTTTCTTCGTCAGAGAACTAGGAGTTAGCTTCACTGTGGTTATTTTTGTCGTTCTTATCCCTTGCTCAGCAGCACGTTTTCAGTTCTGGACTAGCTCCTAGTTTGGGAGAGAGAGAGAGATCCAGAGAGTGTTAGAAAGTGCAAAAGGAAAACCGAGACATCGGCGCATTTGCCTTGATAATATCCGCAGAGCGAACAGACATTCTACTACGGATGTAAGCTGGTAACTGATCTTCCCAGAAAGGTATGCAAATTAAGCAAAAAATAATTTTGCAATGTCTGTCAAAGAGTAAAGTGATGATAAATATAACTTGCACAATGGGGAACACAAGGATAAAGGGAAATAACAATCAGATGTTCACGACCACGACTATAACTCTCTCAGCTTAATAGAATTGTATTAATTTTGCTACTATTTTTAACTAAGACAATGATGCAATAATTTACACACAACACCACCTTTATTATCTCTATGTCCAGCTGATTCCTTTCGTTACTTCGATATCTGTGTAAACTAAGAAATTTAGAAAAATATTAAGATTAATATTTCAAACGAACTGTTCACTGCTAAAACCCAGCAAACACAGAACACGGTCCTAAAATATTTTGTGTTTGCGGCACTAGAGTTTTTCAAACAATTGACAAGTTCAATCACATCATGAGGCATGTGTAAGTGTCTAACTGTTACTTTAAAGCCAAGTAGTCCGGTTTTTATTATTTTTCTTTTTAATTTACAAGATTCATACACCTAGGAGAATGTGCCTTTCTTTGAGGTTTGTTGTTACTGTTAGTGAAACAAGAATTTAATTATTAGAATTTGCTAAATTGGTGTTACACCATTCCATGAAGAAAAAAATTATTTGGCATTTTTAAACGTTATTTAAGAAAGTTTCGTCCTATGTACATTCCGAGTATTTCGTGGAAATATATAGTTAACTAACTAAGTCTATTTTTAAATGTGCTGTAAATGACATTAGACTCTTTAGTTTAGTTAATTAGTGGGTTTTGTCATCAACAAACCACAGCCATGGTTTGCTAACCCTCACAACTTAATGAAGTTGTATCTTGGCCTGTAAGATCACCAGATAATTCAGTATTAGAACACGCAAGAAAGCAGCTGTGAAGCTAAGCGTCCAGGCACCTCCAATCTACTACGCCCTTTTCCATATTAATTCGTGTGTAGTTTGCGGTAAGGTTAATTGTACTACAGGTTAGAAAGAAAATGTGTTTTCTTATGGGAGATTTTGGAACAGGGAAAATCTCTATCACTAGTTTCGCTGCTATACGAAACCGTAGTAAAATTAACTTTAAATAGGCTTGGAAATTACAGAAGTTGTTTAACGCGATTTTAAAGTGAAAATAAACAAATTTCGCGTTTTAAATTATCAACTTTATGTAACTTAAAATTCATAAAAGATCTGTGATTGGTCAGTTTGCCCCCATTAGCGACACTGCTGCTCAAGCGACAGAAATTTTCCGTGTGACGAACTTTTAACATTAATATTTCTAACCTGTAGTAGAAACAACCTTATTTGCAGTTAATAGAAGAAAATTGACTAAGATGCATATACATGCAACCGATATTACGAAACAGATAACATTGTCATTATTAGAGCAAATCTGTACATCATGAGAAGGGGCTGCGTTGGTCGAGAAGTCAGACCTCTCGCCGCTCACCTAGGCGATCCGGGGATCGATCCCAGGCAGGTTCGGTCCCGAAGTTTTCGAATTTGGGAAACGTGGCGGACGTTGTCGTTGGCCGGTGGGCTTTTCTCGGGGGACTCCGGTTTCCTTCACCTCTTTCATTCTATCGCTGCACCACGCCTATCTCACCCTCACCTCATCCATTCTTCGCGACGGAGGGCGACAGGCATGTCTCGCTAGTCGAGTAGCTAGCCCAACCTTCACCCCTGCCTCATACCAATGTAACCCTGCCCGAAGTCGGGAATACTTAGTAGATTTTCTTTTCAGTACAACGTGAGATGACAGCAACTCTTACCTAGCATTATGTGATTCCCTATGCTTCAGTTAAATGGACCCGTTTCTACCTGTTTTTGTATGGTAATATTATATCGTGTATCCTTCAAGTGTTTTATATTAACATTCCAGTAGTTGCAAACTCATTCCAAGAAATTTTACTACTAAAAAATTACACACAAGGGAAAAAAATGTGACAAGCAAGTTAACAGAAAATCTTCACGCAAATATTGGTTCGTAAAAAACAAAAATCTTCATATGTTTATAGTGACTAAGTAGATTAAGTTTTAGTTGGACAAAGAGTATTCCAAATTTGACTTTTTTGTTTGTTACTATTTTTATTTTTCAAAAACTGCGAATATAAAAATATGAGCCCATCTTAAACAAAAGTTTGGGTGACAACTTGCCAAATATTATGTTTGTTTTACATTAGTTTTTACCGAAATACGTTATAAAATACTATTAGATGAGGTAGTGCTTTCTTACAAAATGGTGGACTATTAAAAAATTCCTTAGAAGTAGTGCAGTCGATCTATTGATATATCACAAAATCTTCTATAAACCATATGCTACCTTTCAAAATGGACGACCTACAACTACAAACTCTTTTAATACCAAACCTTAAGTCAAAGATTAAAGTTGAAAATGCAGTTACAATTACGACCGTAGTTTCAGGATTACGAAGATAAGTATATCTTAATGCTTATATTATATAATTTCCAGAAGTAGTGAATTAACAACAATATTCCACATATAGTTCTAAGCTTAGATGATATTTATTCAAATGATTAAATTGGGTTACAATAGGTCTCGTAATTCATGAAATATGGTATGAAATCTTCATTAATTGCATTCTGCTTTGGCTAATGCGAAATGACAGTTCTACAAAAAAAACTACTTAAATCACAGTTTGCTTGATGAACTATTACATTCGGTTACCATCGATGGCGTAGTTCTCGAAATGTGACATAAAATCTTAGATTATTCACGTAGTGCTATTTTACAACATGGCTGTCTGCTACAGTAAACGTTTTTAGATTGCGATGTTCAATAATGAACTATCAAAAAGTAATTTTTTATATGAATTGCTGAAATGTCTACCACGACATAATGTATCGCCAAAATAATTCAATGGTCGCTATTTTTAATGTATACATTCTTTATATGGTCAAGAAGTTTGAACTTAAATCGATTTTAATAAAAACTTCACGAGTGCAGAGATTGAACTAAGACTGTTAATGAATTCAGATGTTTTTCAGTAGACACAAACACACCTCACACTGAAAAAGTTCTAAAATGTTTAGGTAGTAATTAACCTAAACGGAGAATGGAACAGTTACCATACTTACACCTTGTAAATATGCAAACTTTTACACTTGTTACAATACAATTCTGGTAACTTCAGTATACATTGTACTATTTTATAAAAAAAAATTAGGAGTGCTCTAATGAATGTCTGGGAAACGATTCTACCATTCCTAATTTCCTAGCTCTCTAATACGCACGTGTGGCAAATTTACAAACTATTTTTTAGAGGTTCTGTTCTGGGTGAGGTCGGTTCCCGGATTTTTGCATTTGGGAATCGTATCGATGCCGCTATTCGGCGAGACTTTTCAAGGATCTCCCGTTTCTCCTGTCCACTCATTCCGGCGAAGTTCAATACTTACATCACGTCACCCTCGCCAGCCATAAAGACCTAGATGTTAAGTGCTGACAAAAATCTTTTCAACTCACTCACACACACAACTACACGCAAAGGCTACACATGAGCACACAAAGATCCACAGGCAGGAAAATGATCACGTAAGCGTTATTTCCTTCTAAAGTAATGCTACACAACTATTCTTACCTCAATGTAAAAAAGCACTATTTTTCGATGTCTCGAGATAGCGCAAATTGCTTTCGCTACGAGACTGCTTCTTTATTCCTAAGTAAATGTTCTTGCAAACTAGTCCCACAATTCACTAAACTCGCTGTCAAACACATTGCTCTGCTGTTTACCGTCTATTGTGGAAACAAACATTACCGTACATAAAAACAGACAGATTCCATTTCCTTGTTTCAGCAGCATTCACACAATTAATGTGAATCATCGACAAAGATTCTTAAATTAATTCCCAATGCATTTGAGGACATAGCTGGTGCCTCGACAATAGCGACTTCTAATGCATTATCGTAATACGCTTAGTGAATATCTGTGACGCAGCCGAGGTTCTGGTTTCCATGGCAGACCAATCACTGCACGCACGTTCCTAGACATTACGAATCCCAGCAAAAGACCGAACGCACGATAGCAAGTGAGACAGACTAATGATTCTGGTAGAACGTGACCTGCGTAAGCTGTCGAAACTTGTTTCAAGAGAGAGTATGGAAAACTACAAAAAAAAAAACGGAAATCAATGCCGAGTCCTCGACAGTCATCATTAAGGAATTTGCGCAAATTATTCTGTTTGCCATGAAATTTAGGATCCATGGGAATTAAGTAGTATAATTGTAAATCAAACAACACAGAGGCACGCCTCTTGTTCCAGTCAATAAAGGAATTTAACCTGGAATAAATTCCAAGAAACGTGAAATTTGGTACAGATATGCCACCAGTAGCTTAACAAAATATCAAAGTCCATAGTTCCAAGTTGCGCTTCGACAACTATTTTAGAAAATATCTGCAGTTTGGAGATTTTCTACTGTATAGTTGATTCCAGTTATTATTTTTAAATATATTTGTAATCGCTCTCGAAAATACTTATTTCTACAATTTATGTGAAGGGAAAATACTTGTATTTGTAACAATTACAATGTTACTGCTAAAAAATACAAAGATAATAAAAATCCACACAGTAATCGGTATCACATATGTTCGTGTATAATCTTAACACTTTATACTAAAAGAACGATTTAAAAAAAGTTTTAACAAATTCTGAAAAAAAAAAGTAAAATATTTCGACGAAGTCAATAGTTCATAAAACCCGGAGATCGAAATAAATGTCTTCGTCTGATTCCTCATCACAACCGGGGAAATTCTTACAGCCAAATCCCTGACATTGCACACACATAGCTTAGCAATGAAGACCAGATCTTTTGCATTCACATTGTTTACTGCAGTTTCTCAATATAAGCTTCAGAAGATTCTGTGGAGCTGGCTCTACAGTAATTGTAACTGGCAGAAGTAGGTCTTTCAATAGTGTCCATCACAAATCTGTAGGTACTAACTGATTCCCAAGCTATTGTTGCACCTGTAAATACACACGATACCATTTTTTTGTTGATGTAGCATAGCAATGTGAAAAGGTAGCTAAGTCAAAAGATGCCTGTATAGACAGTTAACCTGCTGCGCGGTTGTAAGCAAAGTATATCTGCTGGTTCAAAGAACTGTTGATTTTCACACCATACAAGTGTAATACAAATTGTTCTCCTGCTGCTCCAATGGTCTTTGTCGAATTGCGATCATTAAACAGTTTCAACCAAAACACGCAGATCAATATTTTGCTGCAATAGTTTCGTTGCCCTGACATTTTCCTTTTGAAAAAATAGCTGATGTATCACATCTAGCTGCCGAATAAAGGAAAAGATCATTACACAAATAACCTTACAGAAATTTTTGCTTGTGTATGTGAAAATAAGCATAGTATTTACTTTCGATGGTTGCATGAACAGTACATCGACCTCGATTGTGGCATATTTCGTCAAAATAACTAACAAACATATGTCTTGGCCAACAACTAGTGCACAGGAACCATTTCTTGGTATTAATAGTCCTGCATGATGAGCTGTCAGAGCAGTAATAATTGCTACTTGCTGTGCACATTGCTAAGAAAGTCTTGTGAAGTAATTGTCGTACTCATGTGTTCATCAAATAGTATGTGTACTGTGTTTTCATTTATGCCATTTGTCGTTGCTCTTTTCTTTTAGTAGATGGTTGACTTGGATCAAGGGGTACGAGACCAACGCTTACGGCCTATCTCTATGTGTTACCAAATTTAACGGCACCATATTGCAGCCCGTAACATGCGATTCCCTATACCAACGTTTATCCGTTAAATAAATACGTTACCTCCACCCCAGCCAAAGTACACAATTCCTTATCTTCGGCTGCAATATGTCAGCATTCAATTTGGTTATGCAACAAAAGAGCAGTGTAATAATCTAGTCCTTTTAAAACGTGTTTGACTTGGATAGCAATCGAATACTACAGTACAGTCGTTTATATAATATGTAAGTACATACGAGACATAGTTATGTAGGACTTTGCCATTCGATGCTGGATGTGGTAACGAATGAAAAAGATGCCCTTCGTCTATAATGTAGACTACATTTGTGCGCTTAGTTCATCTCCAGATTTTTCGGATTTTAATATCTTAACAACCAAATTCTTAGTTCCTCTTCGTAGTGACATTGCATTAAACAGGGAAGGAGGCTGAGGTGCTAATTCATATTAAAAATAAGTTTTCAGCTCCTTAGGCCCTTTAGCAACACACATTATGCTATTGAAAAGTTGTTGTGAATTTAACAACAATTACTTCATCTCGTATTTTTATTACTGTTGTGATTGTAGCTAGTGGGACAACCTTACCTTTACGACGCAAATGCACATCAGCATAATTATTTCCAATTGTTTTGTTCACATGTCGCTGTGTTGTCAGCTACTCGTGCAGAAAAAATACATACAAGAGTATCTTATGATTTGATGATGGGTTTTGCTGCTCTAACCGATCTTTGAATAGCCTTCTGCCATGTAAATCTCTGGCTTGTTTTGCAAGCCCCACGTCAACATGTTGGTCAGCAGTTGCAACTCTTTCGTCAGTAAAGACTTCGATTGTATCTGTCGCCTCTGTACATGCTAGTGCTGCCAATATCCATAACGATAGAGTGTTTCCTGTTATTCCACAACCATGAGCAAGCTCCCAGATACTTTTCAACTATCGCATTAGAAATTGCTCAAAACACATATCGGTATATATATCTGACCAGAATCTCCTGCATCTTCTTATTGTGAAGTACCAATGTGTAGTGTACTTAACATGCTAAAGTCTGACATTTGCAGACAATACAAATGAGCTGACTCTGCATATAAAAGACCCTCGTCAGCATGAAAATATGGAAGCGTTTGAATTACAGTTGAGATGTGTGAATTCAAATTTCCTGTTCGTTCAGCTCAGATGAATTTAAAAAAAAAAATCTCATATGTTCAAAGTATGGCAAGCACAGTCTTGCAGTCCTACTTGTAGAAGCTATTTGTGTTGCTGGTTCAAATACCTCCATGAGTGTCTGCAACATGTGAACACTGCATGGTTTATCAGCTGTACTGTAATTTTCCCTTTGATAAATCAACCCTTAAATCGGTCACAAAGTATTTTTTATTAGATACTCACTTTCTAAGTTCGCAGAAGCCTAAATATCTGACTCCACGTCTCTAACTAAAAGATGACGTAAGCTTACTCACTCGGCCCGTTAGGGGATGAATTTCCAAAAACGTTAAAATAACCAACTCTGATTTATTAACAGAAACCTAATCACCAGTTTTCATATTTCTAGCTTCAAAAATTATAAACGTCCACACAAAATTTTATTCCCTATTTAACCAACTTAGGGGATGAATTTTCAGAACTCCTTTCTCCGTGCATACCTACGTTACAACGATAAAAAACTACTGCGCATTTCTTTATGCTTCTAGGCCCACCGATTCAGGCTGTATGTTGTGGGTGACTACTAACTGTTCGAATGTCCAACTGTTCAAGCGTACAACTGTTAAGAGTTTTATGACCAACTGAGTCAGTATCAGATATTTATTAAGTATATGCTGCAGTGCCGCTAAATATCTGTTGAATTTCAATAAGGAGCCCAGTATTGGGTTACAGCTTTCCTCACAGATAGAGCAATAACAAGGTATGCTGCCATAACGGCGTAGTAAAGTCATTCGCTGTTCGGTCGGTCGAGTGCTGCTCACCGACATTTTGTACCCATGAGGCTCGAAATATTGTGACGGTTTTCACATCCGTACGAAATATGATTTTGAGTATTCTGTATGTTGTTTTTTTTTTTTTTTTAATACTTGATTTTCTAGATAAAAAAAAAAAGAACACCGTGTGGTTTTGTTTTCTGTCACTTTCAAATACTAGTTTTTTTCTCAGTAGTTGTGTTGTTCAGTTGACTACATACACTACTTTTTATACCACATTGTAAAGTTTTAACAATGGCAACAAGTAAAATTTATACACACGACAACGCACTAGAATTCATTCAATTTAGTTAAATAGTTCACATTTAAAGTTGATGTCTGTTGATTCGTTCATGCACATATGTGTGTGTGTATATATATATATATATATATATATATATATATATATATATATATATATATACACATACATACATATCAATTACCGGTATGTTATAATTTTTCAGTAATGTATGAGAAACACTCAATCGTTTCATATTTTTTCATTTCCGCACACTTAATTATTGGTGGATCATATAGTACTGATTTCATTAACTGCAAAATGCTTAAATTTTAGTAAAAAATTAAATTTTTGAGCAATATTTCTTACGTTCTACTTAAGACATAACTGATGGCAGTGTTGCAAATACTTTTACGGCAATTCACGCCATGGTGTTGTCTTATACACAATGGATTTTTTTTTTATAATTTGAATTTATTTGACTACAATTTATTTGTAAATCAACAAATTTAACACTTGCCTACCAAAAGTAGAGACAAAAGGTTACAGAAACAAGCTAAAGTAGTCGCCTGGCAAATGCTTAATTTATTATTTATAAGTCTAACATGTGAATTTATGAAAATAAGAATCTCAGAGAAGTGTGCAATGTCGCTATAAAGATACTTTGTTCATTAGAAACTAATTTCTGAATACCTTCAAAATATTTAAAACGCTCATTTTGAAACTGCTGTACCGTATGTGTGTATGTATATATATATATATATATATATATATATATATATATATATATATATAAGCCGACGTTATGCGCATTTTTATTTATTTTTTATAGGTTGTTTGTAAGCTTTCAGTTGTAAGGGAAAATATGAGCAATGACTGGTAGTAAAGAATATATATATACATACGTTTATATAATATATAATATTCTCGTGTCACAGTGTTTGTTTCCATACTCCTCCGAAACGGCTTAACCGATTTCAATGAAATTTTGTACCCTATATATATTCGGTAGGTCTGCGAATAGGTTTTTATCTATTTTTATACTCCTAAGTGTTATTGTTTAGTGAATATTTTTAATAATTTATTTATGTGACAAAACAACGTTTGTCGGGGCAGCTTGTGTATAATAGATATATGTGTGTGTGTGCGTGTGTGTGTGTGTTAAAATTATTCGAACGGCTTTAAAACGAAACACGTTCAAGTTCTAGTGTCGAAAGAAGATTTCAAATTTTTTTAAAGAAGCAAGGGAAATCAAAATAAGTTGATTACAGGGCAGAATCAAGAAAGATTCAACTCTTTATTAATTAAGGGGCACCCCATTTTTAAACTTCTCGAGGAACATGAAACATGCATACAACGAAGGAAATTGTAGAAAGAGGATAATTTCTAATATAATAACAGAATATGGGACCACAATGAGTAGGTTTTTTGAACTAATTTGTAGCGAAGGAAATTTTTCACGAGTTCAATGACTAGCATATTACAATCCACCATCTTGTGTACACTTAAGCCCCGGCCATTCGGCAATTAGCTTATATTCACTTAACAGCAGTCAATGAACCAATAAACGGGCTTGAGAATGCTTAATAATAAGATGCATTCTAGCATGTTGACTACTGAACTAAGAATTCATCCATTTTCTTCTTAACACCATTTTTCTGCCTGTTTCAATACAATCATATCACCCTAATTATAGTTAGTCTATAAATTGCACTGTACCAAAAATTAACGTAAAGAAAGAAATAAAGTGTGCTTTTTTATTTTATTCTAGATAATGTGATCTACAAAATATTTCACTTTAACTAGCGTAGCACATAGCAAGCAGAGCCAAAAATATTTATTCATTCGTTTTAAAGACTGGAAAAAAAATAGTTTACAGAATCGTAGAAAATAACGTTTGGATGAAACTTTCGATTTTCATGTTGCATAGCTTTACTCACGACGACGGAGAAAGAAAACACGTAGCTGTACACCTATAATTTTGAAAATTAGCAGCACAATCGCAAGTTTTCTAAATCGTAACAAGAACTGCAGTTGCGTTATAGTATTACAACCAAATTTTTTTCTGCGCGAAAAATATAAAATAATAGGGCATAATGTCCATGGAACCCGTGTTTAATGTGACGACAGTAAAATTCGGTAATACATTTATTTTTATTTATTTTATATTAATTTTTTGCGTATTTTTGTTTTTATTCTCATTCGTATTCAAAATAGGTGGTAAAGTTATTTTATTTTATAATCTTAAAGAGTATTTGATTTTTCGGACGTAACTTCTTTACAGTTAGGATCGTGGATGTCTAGAGTGTTCTGTTACAGTCTCTCAGTTCGAGTTTGTTAGTTTACTGTTCCTGGAAACGTGCAGAGGTTGTTGTCACTGCAGAGTTTGTAGATTCCTTTGTGGGCAGTGTCCCGGTAGTGTACATAGGCCGATGGCCTTAAGTTAGGTTGTAGGCAAGTGAGGGATGTGGCGATGGATGTGGCCATGTCGCCGGGCGGTCGTGCGCTGTGGGTCCTCCTGGTACTTTCGACATGTGGCGGTCTTCCGGGGGCACTGGACGCCTCTGTCAACATTCTCCCGCTCCTCTGTCCAACATTAACAGCTGTAGTAAGGCAGACGCCCGGTCAGGGTTGCGTAGAACAGCAGATTTCTGTCGTGCCTGTCCAGGACTTTAAAGACCGCTGACTAGCGCATGCCCTGTGGGATAGAGAGAGTGAATGTCGCGCCACTCTGGAATGACCAATGCGGGATTGTTGACTAATTGTCAAATGTTCGAGAGGTGCGATCGTGTGTTATAAATTCCTGCCGGCCATGTTTTGGCGAGCGTTTTTTCATTAGGACTTTTCCGAGCTTTTCGAACAATTTGAAGCTTTTCATAACTTGGACCTTTTTGTTTTCGGCGAGCGTGAAGATGCCCCGGTGGGCTTGGCGTAGGCTTAAGTGCTCGATGTAGGGTTCGGTGGCAAGTTAGGTTTCGTTTAGTTTTTTTTTATTATTATTTAAAATAAACAGTTGTGAACAAGTAGGATGTATGACGTTCTCCGTTTGAAAGAGAATATCAACCTTCACAAGTAACCATGAGATGGATGAAACACCGCTGGACGAGAGCATTAAAAGCACAAGTATTAATTTTATTATTATGTATTATTTATTTCATTGGTTTTCATGTTTGGTCTTTATGATGAGTAACAGTCATGGTTTTCTTTACGCGAGTATTTGCTGTTGGCCACTAGAATCTTCGTTTCCTTCACGTTTCATTACAACTCAATTAATTTGAACTTATTTATTGTAATAATCGGATTCTTCTCTCTTATAGATATTTCAAGCCGGATCTTATAATGCAATACCTGTTCAACACTTGTTAACGTTTTATTGTAAATTCACTCTGTAAAACCTTTTCGAAATTGTGCACTTATCTTTTAATACTGGTAATGAAATATTTATTTTTGTAAGATTTATTTTATTCATTTGTTAATAAACTTAAAATATTTGAACTCATTATTTAATTTCAGTATTCGATCAGTAGTCCCTTTAAAGTTAATTGATAGCCTCTAATCGTTAAATTTATGATAACTTAATTAAGCTACCTAACTTAGACTAATCTTCAGTTGTTACAACAGTGATGGTGTAAGACAGGTGCAAAAACACTACTAGATAGGAGATGCGACCCGTAATGCACAAAAAGCTGTGCATTTATTTCCCCTAAAGTCTGAATAGTTAATTACAGGGTTTATATCGTGTTGTTTATGGTTTATCTTCACGGTTCCGTTCAAATAGTTATTGTTAATTATTAATGATAATGATTCCCTTTGCACTTTGCAGTCTCAACTGTATTAAGTATACATGCTTCCCCAGAATTACTTTATAATGTTATATCAACAACTACTTCAGTTTTTACAACACACATTTACACATTCAGTTTGCACAATTAGTTTACTACGCCAAGCCACGTAAAAATATAATTGGCGATGATAGTTACAACGTTGGTGTTCATAAGTTCACAATTGGGCTACCATCCACTCCAGAAATAACAAATAGCAACACACATATGCATAACGTTGTCGAATAGCATATCAGTATTATGATGAAACTATCTTGACCTTTATTTGTGGAGGCATTTAAAGAAACTTGTGCATACAACCCAACGATTATTTACAAACTTCGTACTCGTATTTTGGTGGGGTGTGGACGAATCAGAAATTCCCCAGGGATTCATAAACGTATCCGGCAGTCAATTATGCGGCGGGTCAATGTATGTGTTTGTACTGATGATGGAACATATTGACAGTTATTCCTACTCTTTATGGGTTAGTGACATAGCCGAGTAGTGTACTTTGTAGAGGACTTCTGTAATTACATTCCACAGCAACACGATCTAGCTAGCACAACGAACCGTACATCATGTATTTGTAGATTGTAGTGCAGAAACGTTGCGTTTTCGGACCTGCATACATATAACAGATTTTGTCTTCTATGTGTGATAATTGTTTTCCCAAAATATCGACATGCATTTTAATAACATCATGTATGCATTGCTGCGATAATAGTTTCCGTGACAGAAACGAGCCACCGCATTAGTTTGTCCAGCTAACGTACCTTACCCAGGAGACGTGCATAAACAACTGGACAGAGCGCACGAGTTGCAACATGGACGAGGATCGATGAGAGTAATCTGTATGGAAATAGTTGCCACGGCGCGGCGGGGGCAAGACAACAACATCGCGTCCCACCCGCGCAAATACGAGAGCCTTGCGTGAACTGTTTGGACAGTCTGCGTGGATTCTGCGTGATAATGGCGGGAAACTAGTTCGCTTCAGGAAATTACGTCCATGGGAGTCGAACTGTAAATTCTGCGGTCATCTCAAGCATATGCTCTGGTTGGTTAAACGACTAGAGCGACACCAGGTTCGATCCTTTATTTTTTACCGCAGGAGAACTTGGCGGACTTTTCCGTTAAGCTGGCTGTCTGGGCGAACGTAAGTTTCTCGTTTGAGGCCTATAAGTGCGGGATGGTAAGGATGACACAGCGCCCGCTTCACCCTAGCTCCCAGGTGCCAGTCACTCAGCTGTCGTGCAGTCTTTCTCGTCGACAACTCGCCTCTGTGAGATGTCCAGAGGTGACCATATCATGTTATCGCGTAATATTAATGTAAACCTGTAGAAATGCATATTGTGCTTAAACATTATTTTGCTTTACACTAGGGGCTTCGCTATACAGGTTGACTGAAAAAAAAAAAAAACACCGACAACGCTTAGTATGTTGTGCGGGACAACAAACTGATCATAAATGAAGGAGGAACCCTTGTCCGGAAACGCACGGTGCGGGCGCAGGAGACCATAAAAGTGACTGTGTGACATGTGGTCAATAAAACGAAGAAACAGTACGCAGCAAAAATCAGGTTACAAACAAGGTTCAAACTGTGTCAAATGTATCGCAGGAATGTTATTACCGTCACATCGTTAGCTAAACGGTTCCGTGCCAGTTTTGGAAACCAAAACGGATTGTAACCAATGACACCAGTCGTCTAACATTGACGTTCTACTGCGCCCACGTTGTGCGTTTCCGGACATGGGTTCCTTCTTCAGTTGATTATGATCAGATTGTCGTCCCGCACAACATACTAAGTGTTGTCGGTGATTTATCCAATCATCATATATAGGGACGTATATATGACTAAGGACGGTTCTACAAGTTACTACAAAAATTAATACAAGCCTACCTGAAAATTAGTTCGGAGCGGAGCGATATTAACTGAATTCGTTATAATTAAGATAACAAAAATGGATTATCTATAGACCTAATCGTATCACACGTTCCTACCTTGCCCATGATGCCGAAGACTGTGTGGTTGTAGTCGACTAGCGGCGAGCGGCACGTCTAGGGACTCGAACCAGCGACTCTCTCCGTGGCATGGCGAGCGGTAGGGGACCCATCTTGTCTTCTAAGTGACCATAATGAGACAGACTCAGTTTGGCTCGCTACAGTGCCCTATAACGCCCTCCAGTTGGCCTTCATTGACCTGTTGTTGGGAAAGTGTAAGGTGTTGTAAGGCGGCACTCAAAAGAATACGCTTACACCAATTAAAAGATTCAGTGCCAAGATTTTCACGCTTAAATAGGATCACAAAACACACGTAGTCTAAATTTTTGGCTTCTTAAAAAGAAACTTTAGAAACAGACGGAGAACATGAAATGGGTAGACACGTGTATAACGTTCTTTGTACGATATTCCCAAACAGAGATACCTTACGTACGCTGGGCAGTTTTCGAATAAACGTATAACTGCCGAATCTTTGCAACCCACTCAGCGGACGGCCACCGTAATTACGTGATTTTTCGGGATTCTCCTCGCAGTCCGTTGGTTCTCAATCATAGTGCTTCATTTCATGTCATCCGTCAAAGTCTGTAACGCGCCTACGGCCGCCCAGTCAGAAGTTCGTTCTTGGCACGTAGTGACCTGCCTTTGGGTATCCTTCTCAAAATTATAAATTACCATAAACACGTAAAACTAATTTGTAATTTATTATTAGGCTACTTGTAAATCCCTATGGTATTAGCTTTATCCCTATTTTTCTCCATCTATGGAAACCCTACCTTAAGTGTGTTAGAGTAATAACTTGCATTTACTGTTTGCATAACTTGTAAAAGGCCGAGTCAATTGGCACAGTTGTGCGCAAAAGACACTTGTTCGGTAAAATGCGCTTTCGAACCTTTGTTTGACCATCACTATAAATGTTTAACCACGGATTTCAGTAACCGCTCTAGTAGGAAACTGATGTCCTTCCTCACTGCAAGCGCTGTCCAAGGACTTCATACTTTCCTGTCTGCCTGGGCCTTCAGTGCCATATCTAATGAAAATAATTTCGCCCAGTTTGTTTCAGAGCCATACCTGCACATCTGCAGTTCTGTTTTATAGTCAGAGATTGAATGTTTTAACTCCAAAATGTCTTGGGCTTCTACCCGCAAATCATAGTCGTGTTGTGAGTGGAATGGCCAAGTCAGAGGCGTCACTTCACACAGACACGCTGCCAACTACCACTAAGCAAAGCTCCAGATGTGCAGATAAGGCACTGAAATAAACTGAGGCAAAGTAATTTTTGAAAATTTCATAGCTCGACTAATTACCAGTGGCCTGAAAACTTCACGTTTTCTTCCTGACACAAGATAAAAAAAACCAACTGTAGTTTCGTATCACAATGGCAATTGGTAGATCCTTAAGCTACCTTGTTGTAATATCAACAATAAACAACTGCTGCTTCCACGTATCGGTTGAGCCGAAGTTGGCGTAATGGCTAGAGCTACCGTCTCCAAAAAGGCAATCCGGGTTCGATTACCGTCGTTGTGGGAATCGTTCCGGGTAATGTCGCTGGTCGACGGATTTTCTCGAGGATACCCCGTTCATCCCTCCCACTCCTTAAAATCCGGACCTGCTCCAAACTCACCTAATGTTACACTTGGAAAAAGTTTAAAACTCCGGCGCTGACCGAAAACTTTTTCAATGTTAAGAGACCTGCAAAATGCACGTTAATATTTAGTGACAACTAGACTTCACTGCTCGGCACGTACCTTACATCAGTCTGTGATTCCATTGGACACAAGATTTTATGGAATGGTACTTACGTATGTGACAACTTGTTGGTTATTCTAAAAAAATAACTTTTAATTACTGTCCAGACGGCAGACCATAGAATTGTGAGCCAACGAGAGATATGGACAACAAACACGAAAGCACGCAGTCTTGTCTCCTGTCTGAGAGCAAAGCGAATTTCGCATATTCCTAGTAATTGTGGATACATAACTGTGTAACTACTAGCTGTCATACTATCACAATCGCTAAGGAGCGATATTGGCAAAGAAACTTTTATTTACATTGTTAATTACATTTTCCCATTTAATGTTAATATTATGCCAAAAAATTGTTTTTCGGTTTGAATATTCTGTGCAAGGCTTTTCCGTGGTTTTCTGGAAATCAGCCGAGGCAAATGCTGAAAGGGTTCCTGAATTCAGTAGAAGACATTTTCCTTATACGTTTCTTCATGTTCGTATAACTTACTGTTTCCGATACTATCGATTCTGCACGCTACGTGACATTAAGCTCTTATGCATTCCTAACTGACACTACAATTTGGTAAAATGCACAACAATATTTACACCCCCAACAACGTAACAATGAAATATGTTTCAGCGCCGCGTGGCTTAAAACGAACTGCGTAAATATATATCAAGCAAATATATGCTAAGATAGGTTTAGTTGATTACGTATTAAACACACAGGAGAATATATATGTGACTAGAGATGTGAGTATAAAGGTATAAATTCCCTAACGTCTACTCCTTCAGCAAAACTAACTCTGTCGATACTATGTTTGCTATGTTTCTGCTGGTGTATAACACTGAGTGAGTAATTTACATAAATATTGTTGTTTTATTGTGTTACGTTTTGTTAAATTCGTATAATTATTTTTGTCTCTCTTATTTTGGCACTGTTTGGTAAAGTTCAAGCTATTCAACTTAAACGCTATGCCAATAACATTCTTTAGTTTCAGTATTTGGTAATGTTAAAAAAACTTAATTTTTAGTATATTAAGTTCCATGGATCCGATGTTTGCATGTAAAGCACGATGATGTATATGTTATTTTACAATGCTCATTTACTTTTATATTAAATATTATTACTTATAACTTTCTGTAACGATTAAGGAATTTCCGTATCCCACTTCTTGGATAATACACCTAAGGGGTTTTAAAAAACAGATCTGCCGAAATAATTTAGGGCGATGCCGATTTTTAATCGTATTACTTTGACGACAGTCTAGAAAATCAAGTTCTGCAGTTTGTTACATTTGTGTCCAAGAAACAACAGATGAAAAACCGTCCCGAACGTTACAAATTAGTTTTAAACTTCAATACTTTTTGGAATTTTTGAAGAAGCCAATACGATGCTATCGATTTGACTTTTCTTAACACAACACACATAGTCCATCCAAAATGCTGGAGCGTTGGTCATCTGAGAGCAATTTATTAAAGTAACCTGCTTCCTGCATTTTAGTATAAAAGTATACAAGTTTTTATCGCCAACGAACTAAATTCCAGTCTGAAGTTTTATTCAAATAGGTCGGGTGTCGTCCTACCTGACATCGGACCATGCTGCGTCTGAAGATCCAGCAGCATCCAACACGCAATAACCACGCATGCAGCAATGATACGGAATGTTATTATAAGACAGAAAACTTTCTACCTAACACTTTCCGTATTGCCACATTACCTCCAGTACTTCCCTCAACCCCACGTACAACAGCCAGACATGAAGTAGAGATATAGGACGCCAATATTGAGCGGGTGGCGTCATACCTGTCGTGTCACTGTTGCTACACTACATCCGGCACCATTGAAGTGAAGTATTTCATGTAACCAAGCATAAATATTAACTGCTACTGTTACAAATATTATAGTAATATTCTTAATGCCGTATTATGGTTTTAACACTTATTTTACAGAGCATAATTACGTCGGATTGGTAAAGAAATATCTGTTTTATTTATTGAATTGAATCAATTTAAGGTTTTTTACGGTAGGTATTTTTGCAGTCCCTGTCATACACTTCGGGAGTTATTCAGTTTTGAACTAAGTATCAGTAGAGGTAAGCAAATCGACTGTATGATAAATATTTAATCTAACTTTGTATCTGCGATTTCTTCATCGTGATTTGTTTTTGTTTTTTATCAGACATGTGCAGTAGTGTGTGTATGTGTGTGTTCTGTTCATATGTTACTTTGTCGTATGTTACGTGTTTAGGCACACGGCTACTGTTTTCGGTACACGTTCGGACACTTTACACAGTCAGGTGAAAACATTTGATACTGCAGGGATAATGATGCAGTCGAACATTATTTTACACAACGATTTCTTGAATTGGACAGTGAGCTCTTATTTACGCCATGAATGTATGTTACAAGCATTTTTAAGTGATGGTCAATGTATGACACAAAGTGACAATTCCAAACTCCGGATATCATACGTCATGGGAATTTTGTATCCAGTGCACTAAACAAGAACGTTTATGGAGGGATTTTCGTTTGTCAAGTGTAGGCGCTAACCAAGTTACAGCAGTTCAATTCTGCCATTACATGTACATATTTAACTTCCCCCCTTTTTTTCCCACAAATCTCACTCCCAAAAATATCTAAATACTGCTACAGCAAAGAGATACCAGAGCTATGAAGGTAAAAATTAGAGCGCAAGAAAGAATTACAGTTACCCATAAACCTATACTTGCAATATGATTATCTTCATCATTACTACAGAGCAATGGATTTGGTAGTAAGTAGCACTTCGAAAAAACTTATCTAAAATATAATTATATAAAGTTTTTTCTTCAGACGCCTTACCTTACATTTTAATAATAATCATTTCACCGGTACTGTACTGCTTAACTGAAAACTAAAAAAAAAATAATAATAACTATTTTCGCGAAATTGTAATTAGAATATTTTAACCAAATAATATAAAAAAACGTTAACGACAGTACGTCTATATTGTTCCACAAACACTCCCGACCGGCAATAAATAACCATTATTTCCTTTTGTGATCTGCAGCAAGTAAAAAATTATTTAATGGAGATGTATGAATAGAAAACTTTTATATAGGAATATTATTCGCAGTATTTGCAATGTAATGTTCCAATTATTTGGTGATCAAACGCGGCAGCCTGTTGTAATTAAAATTTCCTATTTTACCGCTTTTTTTGTGTGTGTTCGCTTGGCTACTGTTTTTTTAATGCGAGAAAAAATCGCATTTATTAGCAACATTCACTTGGGAAAAATTAAATGTATATTTTTTAGTGCTAACCATCATCCGTGATTTCGCAAAATGAAACGCATTTCGTAGTATAGTAAAGTTCTGATACGGATCCGTCGTGGTAAAGACTGTGTATTGTTTTTACATCAATGTTAAGTAAAATTTAAAGAGGAAGATAACTCAATTTAATAGTATTTTTGTTAGACGTTAAGCAGATGTTAAAATGTGATTATGTATAACGTATATCTATTGATGAAAAATGTATAAGTTTTTCTTAATTTCTTGGACTACAACATTTGAGAGGAACTGAACTGGAGCAACTTCCAGCCCATGCATGAAGTACCATATCACTGCATTACTATTCGATGTTTCCCGTAACTACATTCACTTTAATTCATTAAATACCCCGTTGTTTCCAGTCATATTGCACAGTAAGATGTATTACAAATACTAATGTCGAAAACCTTTGCACTAGAATGTTTTAAATGTCCTAATTTTTCAAGCCAGACGGCTGCGCGAATTTGAAAAGAGCACCTTACAAATTGTCCCGAAGAACTATATTAGTGTCAAAACGTGCGTGCGCCAGTTTGCTCTCAGCTGTGTTGTTGGCGTGTAAAAATGCCGTAGCATAAATTAAGTAAGTCAATTAAACTTGTTGTACAGGATAAGTAAACTTCCATAAGTACAGTACTAAACATTCGCCAAGGAGCCATAACATCAATGCCAAAGGTATTGTCCAGCAACCTTAGTCCAGACGGCCAGCAGTAGAACTTCAAAATTTATATTTTAGCAAAAATGTTTCTTAGTACTGTCCACGTAATTATACATTCCTTTTAGTCCACTGAAAGGTCTGCACGTCTATATATTTACAAACTATAACTGTCCTATCGCGGGAATACTTACAATTAGAAATGGCCTAGATGATACGGTGTTACACTGTACATGAATATGATTGGTTGTTTTGCAAGAAACATAATAGATAATGTAATTTCTTCCTTATATGATTGGTACAGGGATACATATAGTCACAATACAGAGATACATAATTGTCTGAAGTGTCTGAAATTAAACCATTTATACAATACATTTATGGATAATATGGTTTGCAGAATAATGTGATAAATTCATGTATACTACCTCTGAAATTTGAGGCTGTAGTATACAATAATTTATTTAGTCTTATTTGTTTTATTATATTCGGTCAAATTTACAAACCGAATTCAGAATCCGTTATTTTAGTTACCTCTACCATCTACAGTATACTTGCAATATGTGTTAAAAACTAATTTTGTAAGTTAAAAATTGTAATTTATAAATTTTTAACCGTATGAAAAATAGCTGGAAAAAATATTTGCACTAAAATTAGCAGGTATTATTTTTATAGCATTGATAAATGGTGGTCTAAAAGTGGGTTTTGCCAAAAATGGACATCAATTTAAAGCAAATATATAATTAGCGACGTTGAAATAAATTAAGTTGAAGATGATACGCAAGGGCTGGACAAAAAAACTGTTAGGTATCGGAATTTAATTTTTTGCTCTTATGTCAGCACAAAGCAGAAAAATTCAAAACTTTTAAATATATATATATATATATATATATATATATATATATATCAAACGTATTCTCAAATGTGAATGCCACTATGAATGCACCGTGGACGACAATTCTCCGTGATTTATTTATAAGAACTATATTCAATTCCAACGTCCAGACAGTTATCGACATACGTAGGGGCTACCTGGGACGTTACAGGGACAACGTTTCTTGACATTCATAAGGGAATTGGTTACTAAGGAACGTCCCAGGGGCGACAGTTCTCGATACACTTACGAATTACTATGTATGTTCTAGCAATGACAGTCCTAGGCATCCGTGGGAGGTATTAGGAACATCATACGGGCGAGTGTTTTTACATTCGTGGCCAGATCTGTTTATGTTTCTTGTATGAAGTTGCTTGAAATTCTAGGGATTTACATGTTTAGAATTGTTCGCTACACATTTCCTGCATTAAAAGTATTGAAATAGAATATTTTAATGGTCATCACAGGGACGAATAAAAAATTCAAATGAATTTCCTACAGTTTAAAATGTGCAGGTTACTCAACGTTCTGGATATATTCTAAATAACAAAAAATAATAGCCATGTGCGATTGGTTTGTGCGCGAGAAATTCTCAATAAAATATACTCTTGACCTCCTAGAAAATATTTTTGTAGGGTTTCAGCACCAAGAATATATCTCCGAGAATCAATGATATCCCAGATTATATGTGTGTCTCTTTACGCCTATATAGCAAGAAGCCTGCGCACACAATACGTATCACGTACCACATTCATACGATACAAATACGATACGTATAACATGCCACAAATATTTTTAATTGTTTTTTCATAAGTGTAAGATGAATGTGAAATCTGAATTTCGATACAAAGTAACTTAAATATCTTATAAAATTACTCTTTTGCTTTGCTATTTATAACAGATGGTAATGACCTGCCTTACACCTACCTACATTTTTTTCAGAGGCACACGGGATATACTAATTGTAATGTACATCAGTGAACATCTTCAGTGAATTTATGATGTATGTGTCTATAAGTGTGTGGGTGGATGTGTGTGTGTGTTCGTGTATGCGAACGTGTGTTTGTGCAAGCTCTCAACATAGTATTCTCGCAAAAACGCGCTGTTTAAATTTTTCCGCAGTTAACACATTAATAATGTTCATGCAGTAATCAACATGCGAATCTGCCGAGACAAAAGATACATTAACGTCACCTGAATTTTGGAACCATTGTCTAAGTTATTACATTCTGTTCTGTGAAGCTGTAAAATTTGCTTACCCCACATTACAAAGGTCCGTGTTCCACACCTGTAGCAGAGAGAGAGCAACTGTCAACTGTCACTTGTGTGGGGTGTTTCGTTGCACGTATTATTAGAATGTAGAAGAAAAATAAGAGCAAAACAATAATTTGCATTTTTAGTTTTCAGATTATCTTTAGAATGGGTACTGTTCAAATCAATTTACTGTTTTTAACTGTGCCGACAGATTGATTAAGTTATAACTACATTTACCTTTAGTTAGTGATGAATATTGTTCTTAAGAGGGCGTGGTACATAATCAAACGCTAAAAGCATTAACCTATAACTTAATGTTTCTTGAAGCCAATTTGCGAAAACTAAACAATAACAAAAAAGACAATAGTTTTTGCCAACGTTTTAAACAAAATTGTTTTCATTGTTGCGAATTTCTGAGGCACAATCTCTGACGCCGAAACCTGGTGCATTTAACTGCGGCGCAAGATATTACACGTAACGAATTAGTAATTTTGGATAAATATTTACTCATAATGTTGGCAAATACTATTATCTAAGATTTTCAATGAGTATTTTATCCATATTGGCTTTGAAAAAAAGCTTAGAAATCAGGTTATGTTTTCAGCGTTTATTTATCTACCACGCACTCTTAAAAATGTATTTTACTATTAATTTATTTTTCATTGTTTAGTAATTTTTCCATAATGTTCCCACGAGTACCGAATAAATATCCGTCGACCCTCCCAGAGCTTCGTTCTGAATGGAAAGAGCTAATAGACAACAGGGTTCGCTCCGGTGCCCTGAAGTGGTATGTTCACGACATGTTCCAGTGGGACAAGGGTACTGGATTAATTATGGTTTTATGGAAACAAGTCATAGATGTAGCAAAATGTGTGAGTAAGTGTGAACATGAGCAAAACATACCTAGAGAGATAAATGTGTTGAGACATACCTTTCACTCTTAGTATTAACATAACTCAATAAAATGCTTAACTGCAATTTTCTATTTAATTGAAAC
>PNEQ01013327.1:0-24680 GCA_003012365.1 Medauroidea extradentata
GAGAGATTTTCATCACTTGTCATTTTACTTATCATTGAGGAATGAACATGTGTGTGTAAAACATGTTAGTTTAAATTTTTTTGTTATTTAATTTAGCTAAGATAAATTTTTTACTGAGAAACACTAAAAACGGATGTAACTTGCCAATATTAATTACAAGTGCCTGAAGTAAACGTGGTAACAAAAATTTGAGTTGAAAAGGTTAAGTAATATGTACCACTTGGAGCCTAAACCATATTTACAAAGCTCCAACTCAATAGATAATACCTACGATTACATATGCATTCACAAAAATAAAATTGAAGATAAGTTACCTAATCAATTTCTAGATATACGTTAAAATACAACCAAGCCTTAAAAAGAAATGCACATTTGGAACAATACATTAAATATTGACTAAAATATTTAGTTCAAATTACATTAACCTTATAGCTACAATTCACATCCAACTGACCAAAACTGCCTCAACCATGTAGTGTTTTAATGAAAGAAAAACTAGCTCACTGCCTAAATAAAGACAGTTACGACATGACAGCCCATACAATCAACTATGTGGTTGAGTTCGTAATTTTTTGTTGAAATTCTCTTGGTACTCATAGTTTTACATCTTCTTAAATAAGCATTTAATATTAGTTCACTTTCTGAAAACAGTCTATTATAGTTTTCTTCAAAGAGTATATTATGCCCCTGAAGACAATCGTGCGCTATTCCTTGAAAGGAAAAACTATAGGCCTAAGTCTCACTGGTTACACTTTTTTTTCTTCTTTTCTTCAATAGCTTCAATAATATATGAGGGATTTCGAATATCCACATTCCTTGTGTGCCTCGGGTCCACCAGTTCTGGCAAGAGACAGTTGTAGTAAAATTTCGTAAGGTGCGGTTCCATCTCCTGTTTCCAAAAAGTGTCGTCTCTATCAATTCTAAGTACAGCCATTTTTTTCCCCACTGAAGTCCAAATTCCGAAAAAACAATATTCCCTTTCTGCAATGTGCAGTTGTCCTTGAACTTGGTAATAGTATTCATGTGATTTCTTCATTTTTAGTTGGCCAGCTTCATAACTCAAATAACGTATCTTCCCTTCTTTTACTGCTTCAGTAACATCTCTTCCATAACACGATGATGGACACTTCACTTCTGCAATACCTCTATCTCCAACAATGCCGTCAGGAGTTGCGCCCAAGAAAGGCAAGTCCTTGTCAATGAAAAGACCACATTTTTCGACCTTAATTCCTTTCTCTTTTTCCAGTTGTTGAATCGCTGTCGCCTCGAACTTTTTACCATGTTCAACTGCAGGTACATTCAAAATTTCAGATGAATATATAATACTGCGAACCAAATTCGCACAGCTAGTTGACGGGCGCATTCTACAAACTTTCCCAAATTTTGAAGCTGTTAGAATTTTCCGCCGTATTTCTAACCATTGACCACTTCCTGCCTGGAGAAGTGTATCCTTTTCTAGCTGTTGGCGTTCTTCTCGTGTGCGATTTAATCCCCTGAGAAATACTTCTTTCTGTTCAGTGAACGTTTCTGGATTCATATCCGGTTTTTCACACTGGGGACCATAATCCTTGTCGCCAAAGGTTTTGGCCAGTGATTTTTTGGCAGATTTTTTTGAGACTTTCTTCTTCTTTTTTTCTAATTCTCGTTTTCTCAATTCCCGTCGCCTGAATTCCACACGCTTCGCTATTTTATTCGGACTTATGCCTTTGAACATAGCTTTATGTAACACATATTGAGGTGTCTTCGTATTGTGTGCCACCACAGCACCTGCACATCTTCCCTGGTATGAACGTTTTGTAGCGTAATTTACACGTTTACCTGCACAAAATTTGGCAACTATTGAGTTGAATTGTTCAACTTTATTGTTGTCCACATTGTGAATGAGACTCCGTGCATGTGCTGCCAAGTACTCAAAAGCTTTGTAAATATGGCAAAACAAACCACTTCTAACCAATTCTGGAACAAGATTGGCTTCGCCGTCTTTTGGACCAAGGCAAAAGTAACCCAATGAACTACAGTTTTTATGCTCCCCAAATACGTGACTTGGCCCATTCTCTATATCCCTTTTTAAGTTTGACACTTTCGTATAGAAATCTGTATCCTCTGATACCCTATGCTCGATAGCTTTCTGCACTCCAATGGAGAGTTTAGACATTTTGCTGTAGATATTTTTCCTCTGAACTGCATTCCCAAGAGAAGTATTCTCACTAACGGCAATAATTTTCTTTCTGTAGTTGCGAAGCAAATGATTCCTACACTCAATCTTTTCGACAGCGATGTTGTTGTATGGCCTGGCTTCAAGAATTTTTTTATACACGCTGCTGTCTCCATCTGCTATAACTTTAGCATACTTGATGTTATACATTTCTTCACTTTTTTTTAATCCTTCTACTATTATGCTGGCTTCCATGCTACTTGAGCTACCTTCATGGTTTTTGTAGCATGTGTGTGAAGGAATGCTTTCACCATCTTTAGTTCGTGCACAAACACAACAGTATTTGTTTGCAACTGCCATATACAAAACTTTTTTAGTGCGGTATCCTACAATTGCAGCTACTCCAGAAAGTGCATCGTATTTAGATTTGTAGCAGCGTTTGCACCAACATCCATCCACAACAACGGTAATAAGTGGAATGTTGTTTTCGTCAACCTCGCCATTGGCTCTTGCTAGTGCAGCTTCTTCTAATGCAGCTTCTTTCATTTTCTCTGTAGCTGCCTTTTCCAACCCATCACAAATTACGTCATGTATTTTGTTACAGGTTGCTGGAGCCATACAAGGCACACCTACTGCCCCGCAAAATTCTTCTAGATGGGAATAACCTGCGCCAACGCCCATAATTCCAGCAACAGACCTTGAATTAACATCCATTACTGAATTATCATTTATGTTATGTGTAGGGACAGATATTTTGGCATTGCACATATTACACAAAAATACAATAACTGATACGAAACCTTTTCGAATTTCTTTTTGAACATGCATATTCGCAAGGCTACACCCAAATGCTGCATTGTGTTGACTTGCTTTTGTAAGATTTTGCAAGAAGTACGCCATGTCCACAAATCTAACACCATACAACACATCTTCGGTTTTGTCTTCTCCTCTGCAATTTCTGTTGTCGCTAAACTGTTCTATGTGATGATTTGAAGATAACGAAGTAGACTGCTGCTGAACTTCCATCTGGCTAGCTAAATGGTTACTGTTTGAAGTTTCTGCCGCTTGACTTGGCTGAAAAAAAAAATTATACAATATATTTGCTATTATTATTATCTGACAAAAGTCTGCATAACCAAAAACAATAAATAAAAAGTTTTGTGGATGTAAAAAACTAGTAATTTTTGTACCTCTTAGGAAATAATTGTAGAATGAATTAATAAAATGAAATATTGGAATGAATTGAATGAAATAGAATTATACCATCTTTAAGATACAATCGGCGCCCAGTAGAACCAAAAATAAAATAATTTCGTGAGAACCGGGAGTAGGGAGAGCTACTTTTGTTTTGTCGCTGGGATAAGAAAAATAACGATCCTCGCCAAAACTAAAATCCGAATAACCCTGAACTATACCCATCTTAAAGTGATCTGCAAGTACCGAAAAATACAAAACCATCGCGGGCAATGTTTCTTATTTTTTCGGCACACGGCACTTTCCATGCTTCCTAAAGAGTCATAACTACGGTATATGCAGCATTACATTTTATCGGGTAAATGATTTTTGATTCAGACTAGTCACACATTCGTCTCCATTTTCACAATTTATTGAAAGCAGTTAAATTAAATGTATACTTTAATAGTTTACATTTGAAATTCTTAGTTTTAAGTTTAAAAAAGGTTTAAGTTAAAAATTTATATGCATATTACAAATTAGAGACAAACCTGTCACCCCGTCCGACCCAGAGATTTGACGAGGTGAAATAAGATGGTCGTGGAGCAGTGATGGAATGACAAAAGCGGAGGAAACGGGAGCTCCCCGAGAAAACCGCTGGCCAACGGCAACGTCCGCCATGCCACCCAACCCCCCCCCCCTCCCCCCTCGGGAGATCGAACCCTGATAGCATAGGTGGGAGGCGAGAGGTCTAATCCCTCGACCACTGCGTCCCCTAACAGACATTTAAATTACGAAACGACAGTACCTTCCACAAATAATAAAATTCTGATGATGATTCGTACTTGTGTTTATTATTAGAACTAGTTGGTTGATGTAAACGAAATAAAAATATAATTTTTAATTCTGTCTTGAAAGTTATAACACAACATATACTTTTTATTTTAGTTACCTTGTTGAATTAAAATAATGCTGCTTTACTGTAAAGATTTTCACAAAAAAAAACGTTAATGGAAGAAACTGTATAGCCGCTGTTTGACAGTTCCAAATCAAGAGTAAAATGTTGTGTGAACTTGTCATGCTATGTATGTAAACTATATCCGCAAGCAACATACGTTAACACACCTACAATATGCACACAATTTTTATATTACACAATTAGATATGACACTCACTCCAGATAGGTTCACCAATTGAGTAAGTTTTAACCTTTGTAATATGGTTTACCACAGTTAAATAACACTGTGCCCATTTAAAAAAAATTCTAAATACGTATTTAGTTAAGGCCACGCCAGGTAGTTTTGAGTAATTTCGAAAGTATTATTTTTAGAGCAACCTAGTTTCTATATCAAAATATCGCTACGAATTTTTGATGCTAATAAGAAAATGTTTGTGCCTGAATTTTTTAGTTGTAACAACCCCAACAGTTTTTTTTTTTTTTTTTTTTTAATTTTTGCACTCAAAAAACCACTGATTTTGTTATGAAAATAAGCCAAAATACGACAAAGTTATTTTTTTTGCAGACTAATTGTACATTATTTTTCGAAAAGCCTACGAGCAAATTTGCTTTGTATGACTGCACACAGTCTCAAATTTTTTAAAAATATTTGGTTGAAAACTCTTGAGTTTTTTGCACCAAAGCGAAAAAAACTACCAAGCATTGTCTTAAGTTAACTCTGTAGTTAGCTTACCTGGCTAATTTCGAGGATTTCCAGATCTGAAATATTCGTAGATGGCACGGAAATGCTTCTCTCCGATGGTAGGTCATTCTTATTTGTGAGCTCGTTGGGAATGTCCATCATGCCTTCTGTTGTTGACCAGAATGAACATCCTGGCGGTGTTTCGTATAATTCCAGTGGTGGTTTCATTGCTGTATAAGATACTGCAGTGGAACTGTAAAAACGGGTGTCATTTTCATCAGTTACTAAGAAATATAGACACGTTAAAGTTTTTAAGGTTTTCCTTCTATAATTAAGTTTATAACAACAATATTTCCTTCAGTCAAAAGATTTATTCACATGACATGAGTTAACTTTATAAAAAAAAAGGAAGTAAATTATGGGAAAATGTGCAATGGATGACTTGGACAAGAGTATTTGCACACTAAATTATGGGTAGTAATAATTGTTTTTGCTCCTTGGCGGAAAACATACATTGGTTTAGCAGATTGTGAATATTAACACTTCTGTTACACTCAGCATCAATATATGACTATTCTTTTACCTACGACAGCTACACAAGATTTGTAACAACACACAGCATTCATAATATAATGCATAATGCAGCTCAAATGACTCGTTATACTACTGTTGACAATAAAGGAGTAATTTTGCTGCTGATTTCTTAGTGTATTTTCGTAACATTAATAATGGGCAGTAATTTCCAACATGTAAAGGTGGTTTGTTACTGATTACAACAAATTTTATAGAAACACTGCCTAAAAAGTGAGCACAATAATTTTTCTCCCTTCGTATGCTCACTCGATTGTTTCGCTTATAAAAACAGTGGCATGCAACTTTTATTCATTGCTACCCTGACATATTATGAAAATTAACTTATTTACTCACCTGCTAATAACTTCTATAGAACAATTTTATTTTTACGTTATAGAAATGTGAAATGTGTCTAGGTCAAAAAACAAACGAGCATTGATGGGAGCACAGCTGGTTGAGCAACAAACTAGTTCTAAATTTATCGTTTGATAAAGTATAGTTACAAACACCTGTTAAAAGATTTAGTGAAATAACTTCACAAACTGTTTTTCCAAGTCCGAGAGAAAAAAAATTAAATTTCACTTTATAACTTTTCCACATTTAAAGTAGGATTGTTTGGAATCACAAGAACGTAAGTTTATCGATACATAAACATTGAAACATTGTAATATATAGCCAATCAGAAGTAATATCAAGAAACAATATGTGCAGTTTTCGTTAAAAATAAACAGGCTTCCTTAATTATGACAGTAAGAAATTTTGGGATGTTATTAATTGAAAACTAACAATGTGAACCACTAAATAGCTATAACTATTGAATCATGGCAGTGAATATATAATTTATGTTTGGTGGATACGTAATTAAATGCATAGTCCTGCATTGACTCGTTCCAGTATATGATTTGTAACAACTATTTCTCCCATAAACAGGTCTTCAATATTCTTCAAATTTTCTACCGCATTTCAAATGTTGGGGAATACTGACATTTATAGACCTTGCATGCTCGACGCTAAAAATAGTTATCCAAATGGTAGACATTAGGTTTAAAATTTAAAAAAATATATAATGTTTAAAATGTAACAAATCACCAAAAGCTGTGTACTCTTCTCATAATGAACAAATAAATATTTTTAGAAACGTAAAACAGCAGGTGTGAATGTAAACGCGCTCTCCCTAGCTGTTATTTATTAGAAAAATATTACAGTAAAATATATTTGCAGTGTTTGAAATCACATTTGTTATCTTGCAAGAAGTGAACAAATTACGCAAGAAGTGCGACGGTTTGTGGAAAAGCAGATGATTCCCTAGGATGCAATCTGTTGTGACGTCACAGACCAAGTCATCCATTGCAAGAGTAACTCATCGCATTTCAGTTTTTCCAATATTTATTACAAGTTTCTCTAAGTTTACTGATTATTTTTTAAAATTTAAATTATCATATACACCCTAATTAAGCATCTAAATTGTTTAAGTGTTTAACTATATTAATTAGAAGTCAACCATTCAGTGAACTTAGGCAATTACATAGCTTATTTACGTGACTGATTACATCTCAATAGGATACAGTTTTTCTGTAGTATAAATAAGGCCTATAAATGGACACGGACTTTTCATTTACGCGTACAGATGTCTCGATCAATCGATCAATATCTCGAATTTTAGTTATGAAAAGATAACCATCGATACAAAAAAAATGAAAACATTTAGAGGCTTTTATATTCTTTAGAAATAAGTGTTAGGAAGTAATATTTATTTTTATTGTAACCTCAATAAAGCATGACAATATAGGCTGTATTCTGGAAATATAACAAAATGGAATTAATAAGTCGTGAAATAACTTAAACATTTGTCAAATTATCGGTAAAGCTTGCAGAGGAACTAACCTGGACAAATTGGCTTCGTTGTGCAGGGAACTGGATGTGCTGCTGTTACTATCTTCATCTAAATTTAAGTTCTTCTTTTTTGAAACGAGATCTTTCACAGTTTGTCGCCCGCTGCGGAGAATATCTACAAGGTTTATGCTCTCAGAAGCTTCACTGCTGCTCCTATTGTTTAGTTTCATTTTTTTCCTACATGAAAAATATTAAGTTACCTGTTATAAAGTAAGCTACAGGTTGACCAAGATAACACTAATTAGGTTTTTAGGAAACTTGCAAATGAGTTGTGTTTTGCAATAATTACTTTTATGATAAATAAAATAAAGGTTTAAAAGCAAAGTTAAAAAGAAAATGTGCAAATGAACCAACCTGGCCAGACAGTCTTCTACATCGTGCGGCTCATCATGTTTTCCAGATGTACCCTCCTTGTTTGAAACTACTTCCTCTTCTTCTGCAACAGTTTTTCCGTCAACTTGGCTACATATACTTGTGGGGGCTGTACTCTCCAATTTTTCATCCCTGCATTTCACGCCATGTTCGGCTTTCTTTCTGAGAAAATAATGTACGTAAACAATTAGTGTCAACCGATAAAGCTAAATGCATTTCAAAATAATTTTGTTTTTAAATCTTTCTGCTTCGAAACTATTTATATAATATTTTCTACGCACATACTAGAATAGAAACTTGTTAAACATTTTACACACTTACCTTTGTTCCCAGAATTCTTTGAGTGATATAGCCTTGCCTTTCTTTCTAGGTGTAGAAAGATTAAGGCGTGTCTTCTTTCCTTTCCTCCAGTTCTTTTTTACATCCATACTTGTAGAGAAAACGCAAGCACGCACTAGGTGTGCCTTTTTGCACTAAAATACTAAGGTACTTGACTGCATAATGTATAAAAATTGTTGCCGTGAACTCACGCCGTTAGCATGCCACAATGAACTAACCACTAGTGGAATTTGTAGTTCAGCTTTTGCATTCCATCCGTCCTCCCCTTATCTCCCCCTCCCTTCTTCCACGCCCTTCGAAGACCTAGATGGGTAGTTCAGGTAGTTTTGTGTGACTGTCCAGGGATGCCAGACACTCCAGACAGATCAAACATATTTAAATCTGAATCACCGATTAGAATGTTTTTGAAAAATACTAACTCACATTTTGTGTAATGTTTTATAAAATACATCACATCAACAACAAAATATGGTTATACGATTTGTGTTGCAATAACAGAGCTAGACCGGATAGTGAAGGTTAATTTCACAACCGTTCTTTGACAATCACTACCCCTGAACTCGCATTTGAAGGACCTGGGTTCGACCTCCATCTCCGGCCATACTGATGTCGGTTTTCCCCACGGCTAAATTTCTACTGTCTTGGGATGGGATATTGTAAAGCAGCGTCTCCTGACAACACCCATCCTCATGGTTGGATTCTTCTAACATAGATTTGTTTCAGCAGACAGTAATATTAGTTGTATTTGTTCGTAAAACCAAAATATGAAGAATTGTCAACAATGAATGCTATCTTAGATTAACGATTATTTAAAAATAAATTTTTGCCATTACATTACTGCTCTCAGTCGTGTTCAGAAGAACGCGAAAACAAAATGTATTATACCATTTAGTCGAATTTCTCCTCCACTTTTGAAGACGATCATTCAGTAATATTTCCCTTCTATATGTCTTGGTGATTTTTGGTAGCGGTGTGAAACAGATGTGTGACTAAATGCAAATGAAAACTGTACGAAAATTTAAACTAAATGCTAATGTTTCCGGAGCAAATTTTGTCGATATGAGGAGAGCCACATTTGCCTTATAAAACTCGGCGACCAATGACACATACTAGAGCGATTTACATATTCGAAAATATATTGGTTCATAGGCCGGAGATCGAACACAGATCGTTTAAGTGGAAGAAGAGTTTTGTTAATTAGGCCTACTGCTCCAGCCATTTTAACTAATGAACGATTTGACCCATGCAGTCACAACAGGTTGTATGTTGGGAGGATTGTCGGTTTTTGCATAAATAATCGCGCTTCTGCCGTAAGTATCGGTGAATTGGTAAAAATTGTAGTTGCTTTTACATAAAAATATGTTATATATTAATTTTTAATTAAAATTGTAAAGCAAGAAAAATTAATGTACATTGAAAGCCAGCCAAAATCCTTTTGATCCACGGATTTTCAAATAAATGCCTGCTCTCTTGCAATAGTATTTATTTGCCTATTTGAAGTAGAATGTTAAGTCTTTTTGATAAATTAATATATTGTTTATACAATTTTGATTGTCAGTCTAGTCTCTACCATGTGGTCGATTTTTTTTTTTTTTGCCTCAGGTGTGCTAGATTATATGCAATAATAAGTTACCGATATTTGAACTGTTACAATCAATTTGAAGTAAAATTAAACCTCCCTTTTTTGCTTAAATAGATAAGGTAGGCCGCCTTCAAATATGTATTCGACCAAAATAGATTACTTAAGGCTCGGCATCACTCGCCATAATGTTCATTTCGTTTTCAAATTTTTGTTAAATCCTGAGAAGTAATATGCGAAGTGTAATACAATAGCGTGACTTATACATGCCTTCCGCTGTCGTACACGCATAGTAATTAAACTATTAATACATAATTAGGCCTCAATTAGTCAAGCAATTTTTTAACATTCATAATTTTCTGAACTGATAGTGGCCAAATTCTATGTTAGTATTTCATTTATAGTGTGGCGCAAGGTCAAATAATCCACGCTATAATAGTAAATTGTACAATTTCTTTCTCTGAAGTAAAACAAAAAATTAAAATCCAAATAATGGTTATGATAAGTGATGCTGAGCCAATGCTGCGAGAAATTAAGCTATGCCTAAGACTTTGGTTCATATCACTAGTTTTAAAGAAATAACACCCCAAAAATTCTCATTCCTATACTTAAAGAACACTTTTTGATAATACACTATAGCGTCTTCGTGAATAGCCCCCCCCCCCTAGTTTTAGGTCATTGTATGGCGACATTGTTTAACAGTTTATCATGCACTACTAACCTAGGCAGTTAGGGGAAAACTTATTATTTTTAAAATGAAAATGGTAAATGTAGATTTTTATGTAACTATATGCAAAGCAATGTATGTTGTATATCGATAGATTTACGGTCGTGTTGGTGCTAGCTTTCCAATTTATAAAGTTCATTTTTTTTCCTCGGTCTTCAGCAAACTGTGTGTGAACTTATTTTTCTGAAACGAAAATTTTAACGACTGTTAGAAATTACAATTAAATATATTCTACGAAGTACCAAAAGTGATAATGCTAGAATTATTTTGCTATTAAACGTGGCTCTGTCTATTATCTTGCCAGTAAATATGTGGGCTCTTATAATATTATTGCAATTAATACCTTGCGTGCCACTGAGTAAGCCTACAAAATTACACAAATATTCTCATTTAAGACTACATGGAAGTGTGCGTTTGACGGGAGAAAAATCAAGCTGCTCACTTTTTAGGTGGTGTTTACATAACATTTGCTGTATTACCGTTTTATGCCATTTACAAGTTGTAAGGTACTGCCTGTTATTAAAATTACGTCGATACACTAAGAAATATGCAATAAATTACTCCTTCATTATCAAAAGTAGCTTAAGTTACTTAAGCGGTATCGTTGCCTATTATTTATTATTAAAAATGAAATGCCGAATTACAACACTTCTATAAACAAACAACTATTTATTTATACGGAGTGTATCAGACGTGTAAATGAAAAGTATACCAACTTTCATAACATGTTAATTTTCCGATATTGTTTGAGCAAGAACAGCTTTTACTCATCGTCCATAATCGCGCAAAGTCCACCCTGACCGTGTTTGCCTGGCAGTCTGCTATCTCGTGCCATCACAAGGGAGGCAAACTGGGCGACCTTGAGACGAGTGCAGCAGGCGACAACCTCCCCTCTCGCAGCCGCAGGACGGTTGTTACCCCCACTACTGTGCGCCACATCGACTGCCTGAACGACGACCACGCGAGGGAAGCACCTCCCGGACACAGAAAAATACGAAAATATGGTTTTTGGATTGAAGATTCTGAGAGTTTTAAAGCGACGACATAGGGGTTTCTAAACACCATTTTAATCAGCATTGACTATTTTGTGCTTCCTACTTTTTCTTTTTTTGACAGCATATACAGTTTAACGAAAATTCCAGTGCAAAAAACCAGAATTATGGGAATTTTTTAAACTAAGTTATCAACATAAAAAATACAAATTGAAAAGTATTTCGCCTATATTAATTCTTTAACTATTTCGGGAAAAAAATTGGGGTTTCTATTTGCAATAGGAAACTATCAATCTACAAACTACAAATGCACTGCAAATGTAGCTTCAAGACATGCTATATAGGCCTCTTAAATCATCATACACATTATATATGCTATGTATGTAAGTTGTGTTTATGTTGAAAAAATGTCTACAATACGAGTTTTGCGTAATGGCTTCATAGATAGTGTAAATACATTTTCATGTCCTACACAGCAAGATTTGGATGCTTAAGGGGCCCGCCTCGTTGCCATAAAATCACACTGCAGCGTGTTTGAAGAAACAGTTTTACACGGAAACTAATACACATGTGTTCACGCCGTTTGTCTACGAATAGAACACACACTTCAGACGACTGCCCTTAAGTACTTTCAAGACAACACACGTATTAGAAATACCTTTTTAGGGCACGTCAAAATGGGTTAAAACGGGATTTTCAGTCTGCTATAGCGGAACATATACTAGCAGAATACATGTGAAACCACTTAAGGGTAGTGCATTGGACTTTAGTAAAGTGATTTCGTAAATAAAATAATAGGGTCAGCACTTAACGTCCCATAGGAAATTTGTTTCTTCGCGAAGACTGTACGCCTTAAGCGTAGAGGCGACGCACCGTTGTATGGCCCATACGCCGTCACCCTTAGCACCATACCTCACACACACAAACACATGTGCCACGAGGCGGGCCCCTTAAGTGCAGTGGCACACCGAAGGAGTAGCCCACCGGGTCCAACCATCCCCCCCCCCCTCCTCCCTAGAACTGTGAAATCATTTACCAAATGTATTTATACATTTTTAGTTTTTTGTACCTAGTCATAAATACCGCAACTTGCAATGGAATCTGTGACGTACTACATTTATTACGGAGTACGTTAAAGACTTGTGGCAAAGTGTGGGTAAGATGAGGGATGGCACCATTTACTTTTTTTTTTTCCCGCATTTTTTTGTAAATATACCTGCTTATCATTTCTCGTATTTCCACTCCAACATGGGCGTATTTAAGGGTAAGGCACGGGGGTGCGTGCCTCCTCCTCCTTCCTTCTCAACCTCAACATAATTTCCGCCAATAATTTGGTAAAAAATCTGATTCTCTAGGCCTACTAGTTTGAACTCGTGTTTGTATAAGCTGGTCTGTAAAATCAAACTATTGCATTGTATCGATGGCCGAGAACCAGAGTGACGTATCTCCAAAAACGTGATTTTCGGGTTTTTACACGAAACTCCTCACAAGACAGAGCTCCATCCTGTGTCAGATTTACGTAACTCCAAGCCCTTCCCATCCTAATGTTTTGGAGATACGTTCCACGACATTAATTTGTCTACTTTAAGCCAGAGTAACGTATCGGACCTTACGTTTATGTGTACTTGAAATTTTTAGTAATGTTTAGAACCATAGAGACGTATCAGCAGTTACGATTGTCTGTCTCCCAAATATTGTGTCATGTAAGGAGTTATGTTTGCTCATTGCTGTAATAACTTTGCAATAAAGTATGGAATAAATTGAAACTAAATTACTTTACATTAATGTACTTGACGATGTTAAATGTGTTTATTTCAAGATGGCGTACAGAAACAAGATGGTGGACTAAGGTAGTAATCAATATGTCGACCTATTAAAGATTTTAATAGAATTTTTTTTTAATTCTTTGAAAAAGAGGAGAATGTTCATAAAATAGCAATGAGTACATTACGTCAAAAATGTTTCACAAATATTTATCCTAGTTAGATGTCAAGCCGCTAGGTTATTGTTCGCACTCTTGTCTCTGTTCTTTGCATGGGTTCTTTGCATGGAGGTATGAGTAGAGTTCTTTGTGTAGAGATGTCCCTATTTTTATGTTGTCTTTGGCCATGGCTCACCAGTTGTTTACTGTTACAAAAAGTGAGTTAATTAGCAATTTTAATGCGACAGTGTTGAAGTTAAGACAGTGGAATGTTTTCAAAAATGGTTTGTGATTTGTCAAGGGGAAAAAGATTAGTAAATCTTGTTTTGAAAACTACTAATGTCGAAGGTAAGTGATACTGTAAGTTATTATGTTATAGAAGTATGTTGTCTTTCTAGTTGAGTCCAAATGATTTGAGAATAAAGTAAGTGTAAATAAATGGTCTCCTGCTATCTTAAAGTAAATATTTTGTTACAAAGCCAAGTTATAATAGAGAAAGCACTTTGTGGTGTTGACGATGCAAAATGTTCAATAATGTGTTTGTAAAATATGGTTAGGTTGTTTGCAATTTGCAACAACATTGTAATTGCATATTAAACTCTGTTTTTTCACCATATGCTAATAAAGGGGCTGTGATTGCAATGTAATCAAGTTAACACAGAGTTATTGGTAAAACATTTCCCTCGAACAGGGGAAATATCTGTGTTAAAACAGTCCTCGTATTTAACAATATTATAATATTGTTGATTTAATACAATAAAGTATTTTATTATTGGCCACGTTACAGTAAATTGTGAAATATTAACCATTGTATTACTCCATATAAATGAAAGGAGAGCATACCCACCACTTTTTACAATATACACATGAACCTAACCTAATTGAAATATTTTGAAAACAAAACTCTAAAATAAGTTGATTTGCTTTCTTAAATATTTGATTCCACAATGTTTTGTACATATCTGGATTATTAAGTATTTCATGAAAATGTGCATACCAGACTCTTAAAACCAAACACTACACATAATTAATTATTCTGTTGTAGAAACTGGGAAACCTACTGCAGAAGGAAGGTGTGTACTGAATAAAGACGTCCCAGTGTATAATGAGATTGGAAATGGGCTCGAAGAATATTCTAAGCAATGTGGATACAAAGAAATACCAGATTCTGATAGTGAATTAGATGTGCTACGTGATTCTTCTGATGATTACAGCCCCAGTAAACTTTCACAGCAATCTACTTCAGATAGTGATTATGCTCCTAAGAAAAAAAAAGAGACAGAAGAAACACAATGTAAAGAAAATCAAAATTACCAGGAAAGTGAAAGTGCCTGCAGCAGATATAACTCAGCAACCACTCGTGCCAGACGCAACTCAGCAACCACTCGTGCCAGACGCAACTCAGCAACCACTCATGCCAGACGCAACTCAGCAACCACTCATGCCAGACGCAACTCAGCAACCACTTGTGCCAGACACGCAACTCAGCAACCACTCGTGCCAGACGCAACTCAGCAACCACTCGTGCCAGACGCAACTCAGCAACCACTCGTGCCAGATGAAACTGAGCAACCACTCGTATCCAAACTACTTGAAATTAATGATACCACTCTTGACATTTTGACAAATGAAAAAAAGAAAACGAGAAGAAGAATCAGGAATCCATCTTCGTGGAAGAAAAATGTTAGGAAAGAAAATAGGCAGTCAGGCAAGGCATATGTATCTACTGCTGGAAAGAACATACCCAGAAAAACCTTTTAATATATGGACTGTTCAAAATGTCGTCACAAATGCAACGAAAAAATCAATGAGGTAGATTGCACGAAAATGTTTGTACGATTTTGGGCGATTAAGAATGTTGACAAGCAGAGGCAATATTTGGCTCCACTTGTCAAAATAGTTCCTAAAGGACGGATACGTGGAAACAATGAAACATCTAGGAGGACTATCAGCAAACAATATTTTATACCTATTGGGAATATTGCCGTTCAAGTTTGCTTACAGTTTTTCCTGCATGCATTTGGGATATCTGAAACCTTCGTGCGTACTGTTGCGAAGAAAAGAGACTGCAACAATATGGTCAGTTGTGACAAAAGAGGACACCATCCTCCAGGACTGAAGATGTGAATCAACGCATCCAAAATCACATAAAATCATTTCCAGTTGTGCCATCACATTATTGTCGCAGAGACATGTCAAAAATATATCTTCCTTCAGATCTGAATATAGACAAAATGTACAACTTGTATGTAGAAGACTGTGCGGCTGCCCATCCACAAGTAAGACCAGAGAAACTTTGGCTTTACAGGCACATTTTCAACACCGAATTCAATTTCTCATTCCATACCCCAAGGAAAGATGAATGTGATAACTGTTTTTACTTCAGAAATTTGTCACCAGAAGAACAGGAGGAACAACAATATAGTCATAAGGAACATTTAAAACGTAAAGACTCTGCCAGAAATTAAAAAAACCAGCTGAAAGATTTAGGTAGCAAAGGGAACTGCCATTTAATGGAGTTTGACTTGGAAGCTGTTAGGTACTGCCCAGCTATTAATACAAAAGCAATATTCTACAAGTGCAGGCTTGCATTATATAATCTTACTTTAAACAATACAACAACGAGAAAAGCTACAAATTACATGTGGCATGAGGGTAACGCCAAACGGGGGTCATCAGAAATAGCATCATGTCTATTAAAACAACTTCAAACCATTGCTGATGGAAAACCAGTTTATTTATTTTCAGATACATGTGGCGGCCAGAATCGGAATGCAAACATGTGCACCATGCTACTGTACGCTGTGAAGACGTTAAACATACCAACAATCGACCATTGTTTTTTTGAACCAGGACATTCGCAAATGGAGTGCGACTCTGTTCACGCTAGCATTGAAAAGGCATCACGAAACGTAAACATTTATGATCCTTCAGGCTGGTATGCTACTGTCCAATTGGCATCAAAGGGAAGAAATTATGAAGTGGTCGAGATGGATCAGGATGATTTTCTTGATTTTAAGATTATGCAGAGAGAATTGTTAAAAAATAAGAAAGTGGACAGTGAAGACAACAATATACAATGGCTTAAGGTAGTCCATCTTCAGTTTCGTAAAAGTGACATTACACATGTTTATTTCACGTATGATAATGAAGAGGAGTTCAAGAGCTTCGCAATTCAAAGGAAATCTCGATCATCCTTGAAAATATCTGATCTGAAGCCTATGTATCATGGCCCTCTAAGAATCCAGAAGGAAAAAATGAATGATTTATTACAATTATGTAAATATAAAATCATCAAGGAGCAGTATCATCCTTTTTATTATTCTCTTGTGCACGGACAGGAAAATGTGGACAGTGATGAGGATAGTGATGCGTGAGTGTTTTTGTAAACATTATGCTACCAGTGTTGTGGATCACTTGAACATATTGAACTTAGCATAAGGGATATATTGTGTATGTTTGTGTTTAAGGTTTTTGTAACATAAGAAGACATCTTGTATGTCCATTACAACCCTACTGTAGTTACATTTTCTTAGAGTCAATGAAACGTATCTCCTTAAGAATTAATAAAATATTTAATTATAAATAAAGTATTGGCCTATAATAATAAAAACTTTTGCACAAAACGTTTTAACATCATGCATTTGGTCATAGTATAAACCATTTTATGTTATGTTTGTAACACTTTGAATTGTATGTGATATTGCACATTTATGAATCTTGTTTTTGCTCTACTGAAAAGTAAGTGATTGGTCATTACGTCACTCTGGTTCTCGGCCATCGGTATTTGCTGGAAAGAAGAATGCAGTATCCACTACATTAAAACGTACTCAGTGTAAGAAAGATTGGAAGACTAGAATGCAAGAACCCTTAAAATGCTGCTGCACGAGTCATGACCACCAGCCAGGTTCCAGGACATGGGACAAAATGAGACAAGCGGCTGCACCCTCACTCCTGGGCCTCGGCCACACGTTCCCTCAACAGTTGACAGTCGGCTTTATCCCCACTTCTGATTTCCATTGTACTACACATGCACAGCGCACAGGGAACATTTGCCTTGCTCAAAGTACTCATTTATCAGTACAGTCACGAGTAGTTCTCGACTTGTGAAACAGGCAGTTTACACAGTCATTGATGAAAAAATAAACATGAAGAAATAAAATTCGAATGAGAATAAGCGAGGTGGAAAACAACGAAGATAATGTCATTCTTCGGAAAGATGAAATAAAATTCAGGTTACCTAGTCACTTTCATTTAATTCTTTTAATAAAAAATTACTAATTGTTTAGTTTTCATGAATAATGCTGATCATTGGTCAGTTATAAAATATTTTTCTCAAATAAAGCTTGTAGCTTTTTTCAGCTAGATGCCTAAATTAACAAACTACCAAAATAATTCTGCTAACAGTATAAGTAAACTAAGTTTCTTTATTATGTATTTAAAATAAAGGTATTTAATTGATCAGCTTTTAATTACAAAAAGTCATGCTTATTTACTTAAAATTTATCGGTAATATTCTATGTGCTTTTAACATAACTTTCAATGTATTTTATTTTAATATAAATTTTTCTGTCTTGGCATGTGTGTTAATGATGCACTAATTTCAAAACTACAAAAATAATTCTGCCAACAATATAAGTCAACTGAGTTTGTTTTATTTAGGATAACTCCTATGTAGAAAATGATCAGCTTTTGATAACATAAATCATGCTTATTATACTTATAATTTATAAATTTTTTTTCTGTGTGCCATACGTGTTTTTTCAATGTAATTTAGTTATTTTTCTGGAAAATTTCCATTTTGTATAGGAAAACCTGGAAAGGTCAAGCAATTTTTTTATCCTTGTTTGTTGGACACCCTGAAATGTTAGTGAGTTTCGTCTGTTAACCCTGCATTTGAGCACTGTTAACTATGATATGAGTTGATGTAAGTTATTAGATGCTTGAAAACTGTACTCCGATAATGGCTGAATGCCTCAAGCTGAAATTCTGTCACCCAGGCCAATCATGTGATTTTGTGCCTTATTTTAACCATCTAGAGGGCTGAAAAATTTTTAAATCATAGGTAATTTTTAATACATACATCCTGTACATTTTTGAAATAGAAGAAGGTAGATGTTTTAAAATTCTAAAGAAAAGAATACAAATATTTGCTGGAACGTGTGCCATTATTCTTGTAGGCATTTACGGAAACATAGCAGCTACAGTATAATCTACTCTGTAGTAGTATATTGGTCTTGTGATGGGATCTACTCAGTCATTGGACTTTTAATGGGTTTTTTCTAGAGTGCTTTTAACTTGGAGAGTTAATATATTGGCTGTCAATTTAAAAAAAAACACAAAATATGCAGAAGCAGTATATTTTAGTCGCCAGTCAGACAGGCCTGTGTAATGAGACGAAGTTCACACAGTGCAGAATACACTTTTGTACTGGCTCAATATACATATATGTTACTACAATTGAGTACTTGTAATGCTGTAAAAAATTGATACAATTAAATTAACCTCCAAAAATTTTCGTAATGTAGTAGTAAGAAATTGCAAAGTGAAAGTTGTTTACCTGACACATAACCACCACTTTTTGCATTAATCAAGAGTTTATTATATGCAAATAAACTTAAAATGTTAAAAATGTATATACGTATTTATAAGACCTAATAATGCATGATTATTAATTTATTCCATGCCTGAATTACATTCTTCTGGCAACATTATTCCTTGATAAACTCCTCCAGACTTCTCGTCCTATATAAATACTACTTTTCAAATTTGTCATGTTCATTCAACATGCACTCATGTGCTTTACAACATAATTTGCTTTTAGTGTATGCATGCGGGAGCATGTGTTTGTTTACTTTTTACATGCCCTTTCCTGTTATTGTCTGCTGGCAGCTATCTACCCTGTATGACAGACCTGATTACATCCGGCAAAGAGATAAATGTAAAAAGTGTAGAATATTTAGAGATTCCGGATGCTGCCAGATTGTACTCCCACAAGGTCTCTGATTGATTTTTGAGTAATGTCTACTCTATCGAGTAGATCGAGTAAGGTTCCCGTAAACACCTTTTAATACAAGTTACCTCCCGACAAACCATGGAAACCCAGTATCAGTATTATCATAGAGTAGCTTAAGGGTATTAATACAGGTAACATTTTTAACCATAGTCCATAGATAACAGAAAGAATAACATTATTTTCTTTGAGTGTGTCCTCAGTATAAGTGTAGTGTAAAATCACGGCCCCATTTACATGAAAGCAATCTAGGTGGCAGCTTAGGGACCCGCACCACAAACAAATACATAAAAATAAAAAATAACAGTTTAATCTTTAATAAAACTAAAGAGAATATATTTTTCTTTAAATAGTGTGGTTTCGTACTTTATTAAATCATGTATATTTTTGCTCTTTTACGTTAATTTGGTATAGTTTTGCAAGTAATTTAAAAGGATTTCTGTGGGAGAGGAGGAGAGGTTGGTTTAGCATCATAGACTGCCTAAGGATCTGTGTAGGATATAATGATATGTAAAATATTTTTACTATAGTAGCAATTATTTTGAACAATAGTGGACAAAATCACAAGTGTTTTAATACAAGCTCAAAATGTTAGATACATATTTCAGAACTAAATGTACATTAAAAAATGATTTTCTACAAGAAACGGATGACAAAAATGCTGAAAAAAGAAACTTTAGCAACTGAATCGACAAGTTTAAGAAGTTTGTGTTCCCATTTATGATCTTTGATTGGCGAAAGCCATGTGCATCCTGATGAAGTTATATTGTATGCTAATTAGAAGATAACAGCATCTGTTAACTGGTGATGTTCATGTTATTTTTCAACAACTCAGAATTTATAAACATTGTTCTGTAAATGAATATTCGTGTTATCTAAATAGCGATTTTTGCTTAGTTCAGAACGTGCTAGGAATTGTGCCCTTATATTAAATAAAATTTGAGCTGCAAGTTTTGTGTAACATAGGATACAAATATCATTTATTTGACATTCCATATTTGAATGGACTTGTGCGTGGTTGAAATTAACAATCAATATGGAAAATCAAGGTCCCTAACAATTAACGCTGAATGTATAAACAGTGCAAGAACTTTATTTCTGCACACATTTAAAAACATTTATTTGGGCCTCTCCTAAAAGCAATTGACGGGGGGGGGGGCACTGCTTTAGTGTAATTCTAGAGTATAGTCTGTACAGTATACGTAGTTTCTTTGATTTTTGATATTTCTCTTCTAAGAAAGGTGGCAGGTAGCTTCATTGTGTGTTCACCTTGAAATCATCTTGACTTCCTGAAAAAACAGTGCTTCTGCAATTCTGTTCACAGACATTTTTTCTGAAGAGACATTTCAAAATCAGGTGAATATATATTGTACAGACTGCAGTCATCAATTGTATGCAGTATTGTTGTGGTCAAACAGAAGCAAATAAAATGCATTGTTGCACTTTTGTTTGTACATCTTGAAAAGTTTAGGTCAGTGACAGAGTTACCAGAGCCTAACATCTTCATTGCCGTTAACCCACAACCATATAGTTTGTTTGTAGGTTAGAGTTCATGTTCTATCGTTAGATAAACAGTATATTTTTACTGCAAACGCAATGACAGTGACAAAATATTTAAATTAAAGTTTCCATGTAGTTTTAGCTCATGGTTCAAGGATGAAGTTACCTATACTCTCATAACCTTGGCATATTTGGTTTGTCACTTTTATGTTGCACATTCTTATACTGTATACATATCTTTGTATAACATGCTGTGTGGAATATACTTTACTTAAACAAAGAAAGACACTTCAGAGGTATAGAATTCACATTAAATGTTTTTTTTTTTTTTTTTTTAAATTTAATTTGTATTTAATGATTTGGGGTTTTCACAGGAGCAACCAGAACCTACTGTTGTGAAAGGTAAACGTCTGCATGCCTCTCCTCAAATGTTACAACTCAGTTTGGATGGAAAACGATTATATGTTTCATCATCACTTTTTTCACCATGGGACAAGCAGTTTTATCCGGAAACAAAGCAGTAAGTTGAACTATGTTAGTTGTATGGTTCATTATTGTTACCTTTCTTTTCCCAATTGGTATATTGCATAATGCATAAACCAACTATGCACCAGTTTTTAGTTAATAGTAAAACGTGCTTAAAGTTTATCATATTTGAAATAATATTACAAAAAGTATTTGTCATATAGAGTCAGTATTTACAAAGGATATAGAACTAAAGTACTTTTTGTAACACTGTTTCGAAGCTGAAAAAATTTTTATACATAGCTAACGATTGGTGCATAGTTGATCCGTACATAAAATCATTGTTGCGGGCCCGCTTCTTATCTGTGCCAGCGCCGGCACTTGTTGCATGTGAAGGTTAGGTTGTTTAAGATGCTGGATAGCTCTGTTGAGTTTAGGTTGAACCATTAATTTTATGTTTTGATTCCTTTTGTCAGCACAGGAGATGGTTTTATAAAGGAAAATACTTTTGGTTTATTGAAGAAACACTAAATTAACACCTTTTTATCTTGTTTACAACTGGTTCACTCTGTACCATGGTCTATGAAGGTAGAGGTCGTGACACTGAAGAATAAAATGTGACTCCCTTTTTGCCGAGCGCTAGTAGTAATTTATTGGAAGATTTGTCTTGTTTTGTATTTGGTTTAGCTTAAAATGTGAAGTTGTCAGAATTGTGTGTATTATACAGAAGAAAAAAAATTTAATGGTATTTTGTATTTAAAAATTTGTTTCAACCACAAAATTTAGTTTTTCGGCATTTTACATGTTGACACACATTGCAACGATTGTAAAATGTTGTAGGGCAGGAAATAATAGATTTTGTTCGAATGTGTTTACTAAAACAATAGTACATAATATTTTTTTCAGGCGACATATATAAACAGTTCCACACATGTCAATGTATTTATGGACACGAAACATATACCTATCTACGAAATCAACTTACCTTACTAATATAAATTTATATAAATAATTACAAAAAATTTTAAAGTTATGGCAGGTATTTATGTAATACAAGTTAAAATAAAATACTATCTGCAGTACGGAAATGATAGCTACAATGTACCAGTAATTTTATATGATTGGCAAAAATTTGATCCATACTAGCTCACTTATCAGACAGGTTTTGCCTTTTAGAAAATAACTGATAGCATTTGTTTTTTGTGTGTTTATTGACTGTGTTGGGTGTTATCTTGTGTGCTGTTCATGTGTTTTTGTAATGTTGCCCTGTAAATTTCTCCAACCATTCACTGGCAACATAAAATACATAAAAACGAATACTGCCCTGCATCAATAAACCTGTACTGTCAAGAATCGTCTTTACTAGTGTAATGGACTTACAGTATATTTGGCTTATGTATTTTACATGGTAAGTGTGTATTTTAATATGTTTATTACTATTTCGACTTTAAATGAGTAACTATATAATTATTTAGTATTTAACCTCAACTGGAAAATACTGTCTATATTCAGTAATTTTATTTTTATTTTAAATTTATTTTATTTTTATTTTAAATTTATTTTATTTTCACTATCACACTATATTATTTTTATTTTATTCGGTTCTTGGCTTCACAAGAATGTATGTTCTGGGAACTGCATCCTCTATGCACCTAGCTCATTGACACTTCTTGGGACTGCATGTCCAAATTTTCATTGTTGCGCGAATTTACTGAATTTGCCCCTTTTGATTTGGTCTCCCATTAGCTGTAGATGGACACGGTGTGTCTTCCCCGAGAAGATATGGGCCATGAGAAATACCTACCGCCATCGTAAGTTTAGTTCGCTCAGGGAAAAGCGAATAACATAGGGCTTGATTAATAAACTGTTTTCCATTTAAGAAGAGGCATTTTAGCTTAGCTTTTGAGTGAACCTCAAGCCATCGGTGACGCCATTATCTGAAAGACGTTTCTTTTTTATATACTACTAGCAGTCCCCCGCGGCTTTGCTCGCGAGTATTATTCGTAACTGATGATATTTACTTTAATTGAAAAACCTCTTTGTACACAAGATTGGTACTTCAGTCATCAAGTGTTAGAATGTCCAAGCGGCTAGTTGAACTAATTCTGCAGAAGGATAAGTAGCTATAGCTGTCCACGTGAAAAGCAGTCTTAAGTTTGTCCCTGCCACTAACAGCGACTTCGTCTGGGCCTTATTTATAAAACTGCCAATTTGACGTTCTATGGTAGTTACAGACATCTAAGGTAAGAGGTTAATCGAATGAGAAACATCTGTTTACCCTGTGCACAACCATTGATGACGGTGCCCTCAATTATATATTGTCAAAATATTCACTTTAACTTTATTGACATTACAAAGTTTCAGAGAGTTACGGTTTCGTGGAAACGTATTTGGTGCCCCAAACCTGAGATTAGTGAGATGATATATCGTCGGTTTACTGCTAAAAGTGACAATGTCAAAATGAGATAAAATTATAAAAATGCTAGGAATATGTATATGTTGTTCACGAACAATTGCCCAAGTTTAAAGTCTATTCGTCTTTTCGTACTGTTGTGTCACAGTATAGTAACATTTTTGTTAATATCTACGATTTATTACTGTTTTTAAACGAAATAGCATTTATGACTTAATCACTTTTGGCAGTATACCGACGATATGTCAGCTGATATTGTAGAGGAACCTAAGTGGACAGCGAACTGCAATTTTACCTCTTTTAAAGACTACATGTAAATTGCACTAATTCGATCTGCCTTGTAGTTTTTGTGTGTCAGAATTGAACATTTGCACGCAGCTTTTAACGGAATTCGAGCCCAGAACCTCATGGAATTTAGACCTGAGTGACAAACAACTGCGTCACGTAACGTCGAAATAATTCATGAAAATAAAATTTATTGAAAAAAATATATATATATCTGTGTCCTGGGCTCATAAAGGTTGTACAACACTACGTCTCGATAGGTTACTGTAGTGAAACTCCTGTATAAGTTGTTTCTCGCTGCTCGGTACTGCTTTTCGGATCGTCTGCCTTGATTATTGACCAACTAAGATTTATTCTTAATAATTACGTTTCTTACAAATAAAAAAAAATACATACATATTTTTTTAAATATTTACGTAAGCATCACTCTGACGCGAACAACACCTCAATATCGCTACTGGTTAGATAGATATCGTGGGTTGATGGAAAACAAATTTTGTGTTTTTTCACCCTTTTGGGTGTCGAATTTCGAAATATTTTAAATTTACATCTTAGACATTTGTATAAGTATCCAACCGAAGTGTAAATCACATCGCTAGCCCGTTCAGTTGAATTAAAATCGATCATTCACTAAAAAAAC
>PNEQ01013329.1:5514-24779 GCA_003012365.1 Medauroidea extradentata
ATGTGTGAGGTGCCAGCTGTCTTATGTGTGAGGTGCCAGCTGTCTTATGTGTGAGGTGCCAGCTGTTTTTGTGTGAGGTGCCAGCTGTCTTATGTGTGAGGTGCCAGCTGTCTTATGTGTGAGGTGCCAGCTGTCTTATGTGTGAGGTGCCAGCTGTCTTATGTGTGAGGTGCCATCTGTCTTATGTGTGAGGTGCCAGCTGTCTTATGTGAGGTGCCAGCTGTCTTATCTGAGGTGCCAGCTGTCTTATCTGAGGTGCCAGCTGTCTTATGTGAGGTGCCAACATATTTTTGTGAGGTGCCTACAGTTTTCTCAAGGTGCCACAGTTTTCTCAAGGTGCCACAGTTTTCTCAAGATGCCACAGTTTTCTCAAGGTGCCACAGTTTTCTCAAGGTACCACAGTTTTCTCAAGGTACCACAGTTTTTTTGTGAGTTGCCGGCTGTATTATGTGAGGTGCCAGCTGATTTTTGTGAGGTGCCTACCATTTTAGTGTGCTGCCAACAGTTTTTTGTGAGGTGCCAGCTGTCTTATGTGAGGTGCCTACAATTTTAGTGAGGTGCCAACAGACTTTTTGTGAGGTGCCTGCAGTTTTTTGTGAGGTGCTGGCTGATTTATGTGAGGTGCCTGCAGTTTTTTGTGAGGTGCCTACAGTTTTCGTGAGGTGCCTACAGTTTTTGTGAGGTGCCTACAGTTTTCGTGAGGTGCCTACAGTTTTCGTGAGGTGCCAACCATTTTTTGTGAGTTGCCGTCTGATTTATGTGAGGTGCCTACAGTTTTAGTGTGGTGCCAACAGATTTCTGTGAGGTGCCTGCAGTTTTTTGTGAGGTGCCTGCAGTTTTTTGTGAGGTGCCTGCAGTTTTTTGTGAGGTGCCTGCATTTTTATGTGAGGTGCCTGCAGTTTTTTGTGAGGTGCCTGCAGTTTTTTGTGAGGTGCCTGCAGTTTTTTGTGAGGTGCCTGCAGTTTGACAGAGGTTCCAGAAGTTTAATGTGAGGTACCTACAGTTTTTCGTGTGCTACATGCTATGAAATGTGCTGTGCCTTCGTATTGTGTGGGGAACAAGCGTATAAAAATTGTTTTAATTAGGTTGTGGAGAACCAGTACTGCAAATATTAGAATATCTTCAAATCACCTCCCCAAGTAAACCGACGATGTCAGACTGCACACAGGAGTCCCAAAATCAGCTTTTTTTTATCGTAAATGGTCTGGGCAGACTGCTACAAGCTGTAAATACTTAACTATAGAGGCGACAATGAAAGTATGTCGTTAAATGAACACACCATTCGGAGGCTTTAAGTATACCGATAAACGAGCTCACAAGGTATTCATACTCAAGTACTACTGGCTTATAATACCGAGATTCGCTTGTAGTTTCCCCATGTACGGGAAGATAAACTTTCTGTTTTTACTCCTTTATGCCAATACAAAAATGTATAAAAGAATAAATTATCCATTATAACTCAATTTACTCCCATGTCTCTTTTGTCAACTCACCAGATAAGTGTCACCCCATGATAAAGTCACCGGTCAGCGTTCACCAGCGAAGAGTCATCTGCCAGCTATCACCTGCCAGGAGTCATCCATGAAAAACCTTACAGCAAATAATTATGTAAAAAAATCCAAGCCAATGGATGCGAGATACTGTCTGTGCGGCATGAATCTACATGTTTATCAACTTATGTTACATCACAAGTAAAACAGTGTTGTCATTATATAAGTTTTTAGCAAATGCCAATGCTAGGTGCCATGAATAAAAAACCTAATAATTATCTTAATAATTTTTTTTTATATTAATGTAACGTATTATAACTACCCGGACCTCCCCATACATCAAGTTTCTTTGGGGAGCCATTACAGCTCTATTTATTCTAATTACTTATGCAAAACCAATCAGAGATGTAAGACAGCCCATCAGTCATGAGCATACTGTAACACACATGTCACATATTCAGAAGTCCTGATCAGTCTATATGCTCGCAATCTGTAAAAAAAGTTTACGTATTCACGATTGTAGACATAGGCAATATTACACATATACCCATTCGAGAACTAATCAACTGTAAAAAATAAAGTAGAAGTTTAAATCTTATAGACACTAACGCAATATATTTCGTCATATCGGTAACCAAAACAATATTTTTATTTGTATTAAATCATCCATCCATAACAGTATACCATCTAAACTTGTATATGCATAGTACTAATTAACCCCATGCACAGAATATGTTCCAACAATAATAATACTTTCCTTTGTTCATCTCATGCAAAGTATATCATTAGGTACATATTCACACCACCACATTTACCATACTAAAGTGGAAATTCAACACAAAAAGCAAATAAATACACCAGATTATTCTTGTAAGCAATGCTGAAAACACAAAGTCACAGGCTTGAGGAAACAGTTTTCTCAGTACTTGCAATATTTTCCCTATGAGGGAGAAACCCTTCCTGTACATACATGTTATCATTCAGTATTTCAGATTCATTGCGGAAGTAATCACTATGTAACAATAGTACAGTGATAACCCTTGTATCCAACACATCGTAATAGCCACCTCAACGAAATCCATACCAAACATCTCAAGTATCTTGTTTGAAGATTGCCAGCAATTTAGTTTTGGGCTGTAACAGTACGGGTAATAGGAGATAATCACAATCTATTTTGAACAGTCACCATAAACATGCAAAGGCAACGCTGGGGCGACCAACATTGCGTCCTTTTTAACCATCAGCAGTGTAATATAACATTTATATTTATTGTATGAACAACCTCGCGACAAACCATACTATATTTGCCTGTGTGTGCTACCTTCTAGGCTACTATAACACATGCCCGAAACACACTATTCATGTCGGACAGTCGGATATGCCTTCACCCTGCTATAGTCATGCTAATACAATATCTGTATAGACATTTGAACATCTAGGCGGTTGTACTGAAGAAGTCTTCATCACGAAAGATAGGTGAAAGTTGTCTTGAAAGTATTAAATATTTATTTGGCTACATCAGACAGTAGGACACTTATAGATGTTTTAAATCGAGTTCAGCATTGCAGAAGTAATAGACTTCAACCAAGTTACCTAAATTTTTTTCATACAACCATGACTAATGACCCTCTTGGATGACGTCACGACTGCCATATTTGATGACGTCACCGTCAGTCTTGACCTTGAGCCTGTATCTCGAGCAACCTGAGAAGTATTTTTTTACTCTTCATCACGAATTTCTATAAATTTTAAACCATAGAATTTTGCAAGAATATGTTATTTATAGTCATATATTATCATACGACTACTAAAAAGCCTATATAAATGTAACTGCATAGTATTATGCCAGCATAAGGGTATGGAACCATAAGTAAACATAAGCATAGGAATACTATATATATATATATATATATATATATATAATATATACAAATAGGTCTTCTGATATGCTGGCACATGGATATGGAAACATAAATATACGTAACCATAGGAATAAAATATATTGGTTTAAAATCTCGCATGTTACCCCCTGACGAAAATTTATTTAGGTTATATACGAAGCTAAGCTCGTTCACTTAAATTAAACAAATATTATTCTTGTTTTATAAATAGGTCCTAACAGTAGGCATATGGCTGTTGTCTAAAATGTAATGATCATTTTGTATAAATTATGAAAATGTGACTGATTGCATCTCATTCTGCCATTGCTATTATGTAGTTTGCCGACATAGGTTTATAACAAACAGGCTTTAAGAAAGTTCTTTGTGGTAGTTTTATCAAAGAAATAGTGGGCGCTGTTTCTTTTTAAGATTTAAACCACGATGTCTTATCACAAATCAAGCTCACGGACAATTTTGTGATAGGTCATGTTATCAGTTGGTAGGCAAAATACATCCAGAAATAATTAGTACCATTTATAAATATTATTTCAATTGCAGCATGACATGTGGTCAAGCACATGTTCAGGATGTATATAATATAAGAGCATTATATTTTCTGACGATAACAGTCACACTGTTAGGACCTACTTGTAAAATATAGTACTATATTAACTTCATTGAAACGAACATTTGGTAACCTATAACCTAAAAAATTTCCACCAAGCGCATTGTGTACTTAACAACAATATCGTAGAAGCTTCCCAGCTTTGAACATGACAGAAAGGTAATTGTAAGATCACCCCATTAAAATTTTAGTACACGTTACCACTTCATTTACAAAAATTACATGTGCTGAAAGCCAGCTTTGTGATATGAAGATAATGTTGTTAGTTGGTAAACAAAACAGATTCGGCAATAATAGTGGCATTTACGTAATTTAATTTCATCATAATTTACATTCGTACGCTGAATATCAACTAAAACGCAATTAAGTAAAACATTTTTATCTATGAAGTATACAGCGAGTCTTTCAGCGAGTCGAGTTTTGTGTGTATTTATATATTTCAGCTAGCAAACTGCATATATACAAAAACATATGTTAACACATCAACCATCACATTTCGACATCCATTTTCTTATTTAATTTTAAAATGTGTTAAAATAAAAGACAAATACAGCCAACTCCCGATTATCCGCGCTAATGGAAGGGGCCGATGCCTCGGATAATCCAAAACCGCGGATAATCCACTTTTACCCTTTCTTAGATCTCAGTAGAAAGAAAAAGGTAAAATGCATTCCTGCAGTAAAATGTAGCAATTGAAAACAGTACACTCTCGATTATTCGCATTTATGATTAGGGGGTATGCGCTAGTGATATAAAAACACGATTAATAAAAAAATCACATATCTTACTTGACCAAAATCTCGTTAATCTATTCATGCGTGGTGATAATTGTTTCGACTACTGGAAACGACTTAAATCTTCTTCAAACCTTTAAAAATACAGTTGCGAGCATAACACGTTGGTGAACGTTATGCGAGTGAACACAGCGTGTATTTATACATAACAAAAAAGGATTTTTTAAATATTACAACATTTTTCAACTGTTTGAAGTGAAATATTTTACGCGGATAATCCGCAAAACGGATAATCCACACAAGGATAATCGGGAGTCTACTGTACTTTAAAGTGAAACTTACAGTCAAATGTAACCAAATATTAAATTACACTAGATGACTGCTGTAAATAAAATACAAGTTCAGTTGTGAATTGTTGTTACCGATATTGTAGCGATTCTTATTTTGTTACTTCATAAAGTACAACTTGACCTATATATGAGTAGTATTTGTTAAAGTATTACTTCGTAAAGTAGTATTTTATGAATTCATTCCTAAAATAAGTAACTTACTTCTTGAAGAATAAGCATTACTTCATGAATTACTTATTATTTGTCAAACAATATCTTTTAAGTATGAATTCCACCCTTAGTTTTTCTTTTGGGTTACACCTGTAAAACACTGTCTGCATAAATCGCTAAGTCCCAGTCTTAAATGTATGCTACGTTAAAGCTGTGAAATTGGCAAAATGCTTTCACCGTGCGAAAGTCTGTTTTATATCGTGGGTCTACCAATATTTCAGAGCTCGCCATACACAAATAAAAAATGTTTGCCTTTGAAATTTAACAAAACATACAAAGAATTTTATGTATAAACTTAATCCATACACACAATTTTAAATAACACTGTGGCGTCCATGGGTAGCATAATTTTCATATGACAGCACCTAATGAAAATATGATTAGAATCACTAGAATATCTCAGCAAGTTTCTGGCTATGGGCAGCGTCCTGAAAGTCACAGACGGGAGATCAGAAGCATGCCTTCGAAAAACTATTGAGATCATCAGGCAAGCATTCTCCTGCAAACCAATAAGTATTTTCGCCAGATTTACCTTAAACTGCAGATGTTTGGATCGACTATCACTTAGCTACTTCGAAAGTTATTATCGGTATGCCTACAAGGTGCGGGTATGCAGTATCTGATGTTCGAAATTTAACCTCAGCGATACTAGTTTACCTTCAGGTGTTTGAGCGAAACGACAGGCACACAAACCATCAGCCAATTTTACGTCTTCTAAGAAAGCGGCATTTCAATTTCATGGAGTGGTAAAAAGTATAATGTTCGAATTTACGGGTTTTGAGAATATCCATTCATTCATAGAACATGTTAGAGACAGCCTTTAAGTTAGTATTTGGTGTAGCCATATGCTTAACTTGATTTTGGGCTTTTTTTTTTTTTTTGCAGAAAAACTGACATATCTACCTTATGCGTGGGCGCTGAATCTCTCTTACTCCCATAAAACCGAACACATACAATCTGAATTCCTTTTCAAAATGAATACTACAAAGTCTCACTGGGCGTTAATTGTGCCGTAATCTTTGAGTACAAATTTTCTGGGCTGATAGATGGCAATAAATGGACAGACGTCTTGACCTTCGTGTTTCCTAGACTTCAAATATGTTAGATAAATTTTTGTGAGGTTAAGTTAAGGATGCAGTTTTAGCCACGTAAAATAAGACCTTCAAAATCTCGCCATTAAACCGGACATATTGCAGTTTAGAGGGTGGAAATGAGTACAGAATAAGAAAACTGTGAATTATTAAAAATAATTATTTGAAGTCAACAAAATTTTTTTCTAGGAACTGTATGTGCCACGCATCTTATGTGCCTAAACCAATAACCAAGTTTTAATTTATTCCATTTTAATCAAGTGAATAGTCATCTGTATAAAATGTTATGAGTTAACGCTATGAATGCTTTGATGTAGCTTGAAAAGGATACAATTATATTATGAGAACATACTCACTATCTTTCGACAACTCAAGTTCAAATATTTTCTTCCTACAATATGTAGAGTACTGGCACTCCGTTTCAAACACTGAGGTGTAATTGAAGTCGGAGCACGACAGAACGTTATTTTGGCCACCAAGCACACGTGGCATATGGACAGAAGAACATTTGTAGCATTTCAAACTCGATGTACAGGAAACTGAAAAAAAAAAAAAAAAAGGATGTAAATTATGTTATTTTAATAAAAAAACGAACAGTAAAACTATGTTTAAAAATAATTTTTTCAAGCATTATGAAAAACATTACACAAATAAATTAAACTTTCATAAAACTAAATTGTAGAGTTCGTTCCTGTAAATGTAATTAAGAAGGCCATGTAATGGGAATGTTGATGACTTGTAATCAAGTCATGTTAACCCAGCTTTGTATGAAACGAGTAATTGGTGTTTAAAGAAAATTTATATGAATTTCGGCAACTAAACTGCGATATAGTTATGTTACATCAGTGACAAAAAATTAAAAGGTTTTGTCTAAGGCAATAACTAAGTATGAAATGTTGATCATGGAATCACCATCACATTTCTGACAAATTAAAATCACTTAAACTGCAACTCAGTTGAAAACTTACCAATAATGACAAATGTACAGTGGAAATTCTAAATGATCTAAATGCCAAAATACACTGAATTTAGTTAGTTACATCAAAATGAACTTTGTTCCGGTGCCTATTATTTGCTACAAGAACTAAGTCCCAATAACTGTCTTAATAGTTAGTAGTTTTTATGATCGTTGAAAGATTGTATGTTCCATATGTATGCATACTCTTGCATCGCTGTTTTCCTCTTTTACTCGAAAATATTTTTTTGCCACTTAGATCATTTAGAATTTGCTCTCTACAAGTTACTGTTGCCTGAAATACAGCTCAGCTGTAAACGTACGATAAGGCCATATTACCCGAAAAATAAACTTAAAATACAATACAAGGCAAAAACAACCCAGCTAGCACAAAGGGGAAGGTAACTGTCAACAAGACGTCCCCCCGATGTCCTAACTGTCGTCCCGTGTCTACAAATTAATAAAAGACAGCAGGTAGTTAACGTTAAGATGTCTCTTTTTTAAACAAACACTAGTGAACACGAAAATGACATCGGTCTGCTGTCATTTTCAAAATTAAAATACATCAGCCAAAATATTCCGGTTCGTTAATGGCTTGACGACTTTCCACAGACAGTGGTCATCTGTCTCGAAACAGACACCAGCTAGCTGTTTTAATAAGGACACTTTAATGAAATAAGCAAGAATATGCTGGCTGTTAACAGTGCAGTGTCCTTTTTCAGACAGTAGTTGTCTGACTAGAATGACATAGTGGTTAACACGGCAGGCTATGAATCGTTTTATCATCAGATCGAGCGCGATAGAGCGAAACACATTACAGAAAGAAAGACCCAAATTTAATATAACATAGTTACAAAAAGTACACAGTCACACATATATAGCCCAAGAAAATACATTTTTGAACTGTATTAGAAATGTTTTGGAAAAAATTTTATTTTGATGTTCAGTCATCGTCTGCACTCCATCTTCGCGATACTCAGCTGTCACCAGCCCACAGTCATTTCGACACTTAGCCGTCACCACCCCCGCTGCCTTTTCAACACTCAGCTGTCGCTGGCCCACTGTCTTTTCGATGCTCAGCCATCACCAGCCTGTTGTCTTACTGACACTCAGCCATCAGAAGCCCGCTGTCTTTATGGCAACGGCCCTGCATCATCTTCATTAACGGAAATATATCGGTGTGATATCTTGCCAGCAGCAGTCTGGTGTCTTTACGACATGATGGCTATAACTGTCAGCCGCTTGGCCAGAAAAACATCTACTCATTCCTGGCAAAGGGAATCAGCTGACATCTGTCATTCCAGCATGCCATTAGCAGCCCACTTCTGGCACATACTTGCTGTGTTTGATGAAAAATCGTCCAATAACCTCTCTGCTAAAATTTCCTTAAATATTTTGGTATGAAGCACAGCATTTAGTTAATTAGTTCCAAAAAAAATAAAACAAACATCTAAAATAAATCTTTCCTACGAATGTACTGACACTATATAATTTTAATACATGTTCACTGAGCTGTTTTGTGATTGTCTGCAACTATATTTCAAGCTAATTGTTTTGTGGGGAAAAGGGGAAGTCCGGCCAAGGAGGTAATCAGCTGCATGCACAATGGTTGTTGTGCTGTTCATAGCAGTATGGTAACAAAAGGTGCATACACAATAGGGCAGTGGGCATGAGTAGCTGACGTGGATAGAAAATTGCAGGTTTCAGCGTACCAGTGAGCCCTGCAAGTGGTTATCTGTCGTTTCAGATGAACAGACAAATACACTCATTTTTTTAACCACTGTGATATTGAGTTTAATGTGCATAAATGAAACTGATGATCTCGTAATTACCAATAATGTACATAGAAGAATAATGAGAAGAAAATCATCAACAAATGCATATTCGAGTTTTGATACATAACATTAAGAGTTTCACATCGCACATTTTTTAATATTATTTTAGTCTCGTTTGGAGTGTTGAATGTCATTAACTCTGCTGTGGGAAGTGGGGCACTGGTTGTTTCACAAGGAGCGCTCGCCTTTGTGCCAGGCTTGCTGACTACTTCTAGGAATTGGTGTGATTTCCGCGGGTCAGCCACCCATGCTAGCAAGAGGAAGAGTTTTTCGCCTTGCGACATGGGACGTTAGTTGTGAAACCCTGTGCTCGGGTGTTGGCCGCACCGGGGTTACCGGCCAGAGCTTCGCTGACTCGGAAGGAGGGTCCGCATCGACGGATGGTTGGGCGCCATCTTTCGGGGAGTTTGTCGTTGCCTGTTGCCGGGGTCAGATGTGTTTTTCTGGCCGTGGCGTGTTTCGGGTACCTCGGCAGTATTAAGATGTAGACTCGGGTCGTGAGAGGCTTTTCTTGAGAGGGCTTTTCCCTCCCAAGGGCTGGAAGGCCTGTGGAGGGGCTGTGTGTTGCTTAAATGATAGAAATTAGTGTAACTGTAGAGTTAGTGTCGGCAGAAAAGCCTGGGGGCCGATTAAATATCGCTTTTGAGAGGTGCAGCGCAAAATGTGCACTTGCGCTGCGTTGCTTTGGTATTAAATATACAAATACGCAGGTGCAAGTGGTCACGTGATGGCGCAAAGTGCCTGAAAATATGCAACTAGCAAATGGCTCGACGGAAGTATATCTTCACCCTTCGCGCATGCGCACTGGACAATTTTTGGGTGTGTGAAAGAAAATTAACATAAAAGTTGGATATCTTTAACTGTATCCAGTGTTCTATGAACTTTAATTATTTACGTTTTCGTGTACAAATTTAAGCTTTTAAGTTACGAAGTACAGTAGAAGTACAAAACTGAAATGTTTTTTTACTAAAGAAGTAATTCAAAATGGGCAACGATTTATTATCCTTTCCCCGGAATAAACTTTTTGAGGGTATTTTCCCGTGGCACACGACGAGAAAAGAGTTGGTTTGTTGAGGTTATTTGTACCCTTAAAAATTTTGCTGAAAAGTTTTATGCAAATGATAATGTAAATAAATAGCGAATATGTTTTGCAAGTACCTGTTTGGCTAATTACTTAGGACAGTGACATTACCTCTCTATTTTCCTTGCTTGGATGGGGTGTTTCAACATCACATCTTTCTCGCCGACTTGTTTCCACATTACACGTGCTTTATATTTAAGAGTGAATCTGTTGGGATTCTCTTTATTTCATAAAACGGGAGGGCTTTCATTTTAGTTTTAAGTCTTTCGTGAGACTTGCTGTCTACACATCACACCCTATCTCGGTGAACATTGAACTTACAATCATCTAGACCTAATTAAATTTATTGCAGTATAGTTGTACGAAAGCCACTCGTATTCACTACACATTAGCAACGAATTATTTAGAAATAATCAACGTAACACGATTTCATAATTTACGACTCACTGAAAGACGAATGCCACATGTATAGCCAATTAGGTAGTAGGCCTACCCTCACAAATACCATGCCACGCAAGTTAAAATAATTTACGTGAATTTCAAAACTAGGTCACTCAACTTAATACCAGTACAAATAAAAAATGTATACATAAAATTTGCTCTAATCGCGTCACACGTCTCTCACATTAAGCACTTTATTTTCCGTTAGCAACATAAGTATGTAAAAGCCTGGTTACAGACAAAAACCACTCTTACGAATTTCAATTGTGTTACAAAATTCACGAACAATCTCATTCAATAAAAAATGAACACACGCATCCACTACACTGAAATAACCACGACATTATAGAAATTAATGTTTCAAACTTCAAAACGCAACTACGACATATATGTTTGTAATAAAAACTCTATGACAATTTTCCTTCATTTCTTTATATGAAACTACACTTCTTACATCCTTGTACAAGCACAAGAAAACTACGCAATTTGAGGTTACGAAAAATACAACCAAAACATTACTTTTAGCGCGAGAAATTGTTCACTGCTACATGGAAGCTATATCTGCATGTAAGCACACGGGTGTACAGACAGTTTTTGCCGTCCATGTGGCAGTGAGAATGATGTTACAAATGTTCTGATTGGCTTGTGTAAATTGGAGAGGGGTGGTAGTTGCGCCGAGTAGAAATAGGCTCCGCCCCTTGCGTCTTGCGTATTCGAGTATATTTAATTCCAATTACGACTAGAGGTGCAGGTGCAGAGCAGATTTACTTGCGTTGCGCTGCGTCGGTGCAAAACGCAAGTGGTGATATTTAATCGGCCCCCTGGTTGCAAGGGCTGGGCATGTCCTGCCTGTAGAGGACCGACACCACAAAACCTTAATATTTCACCAGTAGAGGCGTTAGCAATAAATTAATGATAAGTTCGTAGTTTCATTTAAATGCAGATGGTAAAATTTAATTTAAATCTTAAGTTAATTGTAAAGTTAACGTTAATATTAAAATATGAATTCAGTCTAATTTCACCAAGTGTTAACGTACTTCGGAATGAAAGCGCGAGTCTCGGTCTGAACACCCACACATGCGAGATAATCGTGATTTGTAACTGAAAAAGAAATGTAATTATTACTTTTTGTAAATTAAACTCTTAAATGTCGCCGATTTTAATAATCTTTAGATGATCGTTGGTAGCCTGTTTAAATAACGTGCACTTTTTGGAAATTTGACAATGTCTAATACAGCTTAAATAATTGTAAACTTATAAAATGTTAGATTTTAAAATGTTTAAATCAGTCCTCTTTATTAGTAATCTATCTAGTCATTTATTTTTGTCCGGTAAAATGCCTTGTGATATCATATATAATTTCTTATTATTTTTATTCAATAAATTGTAGTTGTTATAGTGAAGCCATAGTTGTTTTAATTAATTCTCAGTTCTCTGTCTGGTGTCGAATCGTTTGTATTTTAGATGTTACGTCGGGAAAACACATGTACTCATTACTGAGTACATAAACTTTAAGATCCCTTTTAGTACCGCTTATACATGGTGCAGAAGCGAGTAGTCTCAAGTTTTTCCTTTTGTTTTGTGTTTTTGCCTTTTGAATTTAGGCCCTCATTATGTTTTTTTTTTTTGGTTCTATTCCAGAATTATTCCCGTGAAGACCCGCACGTGACACAGGAAAATATATAACTTGGCGAATTCCTTACACTACTCTCTGCCCAAGCATCAAGCAGCCAAATTATGATTTTTGATATCCAGTTGGCAAAGAGTTGACCAACACCTGTAGAATCCTGGCATGTCATATACACTTATACCACCAATGACTGTTCTATGCACAAACAAGTTCAAAGCCATCAGCTGGCTTACGTATGTTATACAGTACATGGACCAGAGATGGCCCATGAATGTACCACTTTACAGTCATCTGTCGGCCAAAAGGCATGGCATAGATGTAATACTGAAATACAATAAATATTTTCTTTATATTCTTATCCTTATTGAATATTTTCTTTTTGATGCTGTACAATTTCCGACTTACAACTCCTAATCCTCAACCTGGAAATTTTCCAGCCCTGCTAGGAACCGAATCTTGTATACTTTGGTTACTACGCCGGCATGCTAACCACAAGACCATAAATAGAAAACATAAGAATTATAAATGTGCTATTCGTTTATTGGAGAGTTTTTTGTAGACTCCAGATTTTTCACACAACAGTGTTGTGACAATAATTATATTTTATTTTGTTTTCATAAATACTGTAACTCGGTAATAGATTTTTTACAAGCATGACTTTTTAACATTCTTCGTTAGTTACAAATACACATTAAAATTAAAATGAAAGCAATCTCGGACAAGTTGATAATAATATAACACTCATAGCAACTCTCAAACTTAAATATAATAAAGTTTTAATTAGTCTTGCATTTATCACACGAATATGCTTAGTATGTAAGTCAATTCCGAGTGAAATGTGAACTTTCTGCAGGTATGATTCAGGTTTTCAGCAAGTCCAATGATCAATGCAAGTTTGCAGCAAGCATCATCCAGGCATTCAGTGAACCATTTGAGCAAGCTTGCCATGCAAGTCATATTACAGTAAAACACCAGGTAAAAAAAAACATTTCCAACAAGTATTATGAACAAGCATATTATGAAAACCAAATTTATGTGTAATGCAATCTTGAGTCAGGCATGAAATAAGTTAGCTTACTGTGCAAGTAAAATTAAAGTGAAACGTAAGCTTAATGTAACCTTACATGTAATCTCGGCATAAATGTATTGAACAATACCTAATGAATGAACCACAGCTCAGTCCATCTGCTGTCTTAAATATGGCACGCCACGTTTGTGCCAGTCATTGCTAATTAATGGCTTAGTTATGTGTTGCCAGAGTTGTAATACAACCATACCATAAAATGAATAAAGAACGATGGGGTAAATAGGGACAAAATTTGAAATAAAACATTCCAATACACAGTTTTAAAACCCGAGTTAATCCTTAATATCGGCAAGTTAATTATTTTACAATGAGTAATCATAATTAAACATAATTTGATTTAAGATAAAGGTCTAAGCTAAGAATCTGTTTCAAATTTTGTCCCTATTCGTGGTTCTACGACTATCAACTGTCACATTTCCATCAAACTATCCATCAATGTATCATATATGGCATACCAGAAGTGTTGCTGCCAGCAGTTTATAACTGTGCCTCTAACGATAAGACATAATATTTCTAAGCCAGCAGTCAACCAACGAGCAGTGCCTTGAGTGCAACCACAGATGTTAGACTGTGTTTTGCTACATGGGTGATTTGTTGGAAAATTATCTGAAATTAGTTCATGTATTTTCGATGGTCTACGAAAGGTTTGAAGGTATCCAGAATGTTCTAGAACACGAACTATTGCGAAAAAGAACTACATTTGTTAGCCCAGTCAGACTTATGGAAAGGCTAGCAATCTGTTTGTGATTAGCTAATAGAAGTGACAGGATGCTGGGTCTGGAGCAACTAGGAGGAAAACTAGTATAATGTGAATTTGAATACCATAGGCCCTAGGCCCAGAAGTGGGGACAAGACCCCAAATTTGTTGAAGGAGGTCGTTAGGCGGCGTGCCGTGTCCTGTGGTAGGTTGGGATGACATTTTGAAGCGAATAGTATCCAAGTGCCATAAGGTCTGTGATTGGCTGAAAGTTTAGGCCCCCCCCCCCAGAAAGGTAGGGGCAGTGTCACTGAAGGTAAAGGAAGTGTTTCTCTTGACCCTGCCATGAGGGGTAGAGGTTTATCACTATGTGTAGGGAAGTGATCTAGGAAGACCCTTTTTGAACAAGTAGTGCCTAAGCGCGATGTGGCTTAACCAGGCTACTAAAGTGTGTAAAAGGGGTAGGTAAAGTGACCTTTTGGTACAAGTAGTACTTAAGGACCATGGACTAGTCATATAATTGGCTATTATCCTGACGTCATACCCCCACTACCCTAAAGATATAGCCTCCACTCACCAGAGCCCTTCAGACTTTCCCTTCTCCTATCCATTAAAGGCGATGCCCCCACTACAAAATCCCATCAGGCTTTCCTCTCTCTTCTCATGCAACCTTTTCCCCACCCTACAGACGTGTGCCTTCCCCCTATCCCTCGGGTGAACCACTTGTGTAACAACAGTAGGCTAACTGATGGCAAACTGCCTGTAACTCAGCATCAGCCCACTTATGGCCCGCTGATGCGCTGCTCATCTACCAACCGTTGGCTAAATTCTGGCAAACTGCTTGTAACACAGAATCAGGCAGTTTTATGTCCTGCTGATGTGCTGCTCATCTATCAAATGTTGGCTAACCGTTGGTAAGCATTCAATTCAGTGTAACTATTAAATATATAGAAGATCCACATGAAAATGAGCATGTATTTCAAGAACATGTTTCTAAATACTTACCCTGTTAAGACACCGAATTTACTGAACATCCTTTTTGTTTCAGCCATATTTCACTTGAAGTTTTTACTTCAATTTATTACACTCATCTCTTATATTTTTTAACATTTTGCTTTGAATATTTCAGCCCCAATCAAAAGTAGTTATCTAAAAATCAACAAATTAAAGTCAAATCGGCAGTATCATATAACTAATTTACCTAATGTCTTCAGCAGTAATAGTTGCGATGCCACAATATTTGTAGTTGGGATGCCACAAATGGTCCATAAAAATGTCACACGTTAACAGCAGTTAGTAACAATTGAGAATCCACGAATGGCCCACAAGCTTGCTGCTTATGTAATCTCAACAGTCTAAAATTGTTGACATGACATACGAAAAATGACCCATAACCATGCAGCTTACACGATCCCAGCAGTTAATTACAGTTGGGATTCCACAAATGGTATACGAGATGGCCGCTTATGTAAGCCTAGCAGTCTCTGACTGTTGGAATGCCCCAAATTGCCCATAGGGATGCCACTTACATGTTCATAGCATTCAGTAACAGTTGGGATACCATGAATGACCCACAAGCTTGCTGCTTGTATAACCCCTGCAGTTAGCTGGCCACAGATGGGCCCTCAGGGTAGCCAAAAATCATTGTGCCACATTTGGCATCCCATGTGTGGCACACAAGTTAGCACCTTGAGGAAATCCTAGGTCGCTCATTAACTGCTTGTGCCAACTATTTACCAGCTGTTGGCCAACTGTGGCACGCTACATGGGATAAAATTTAAATCGTAACCCCTCTCCCACCACCATAGGCTTGTGTTATAATCTCTCTACCCCCTATCCTCGCCTATCCTATAAGCAATGTCTGCAAAACACAGAGTCTTGTTTACCCCACTCCTTTACCTTGAAATGTGAATTAAGGAATTTGCCCGTATAAATTTATGTATCGATAGATAGCATTACGTATGGAATTTGGGGTAAAGAGTAAATGCTGTATTTCTGAAAAAACAGAGGCTCACTCGGGTTGAGAGAAGGGATGTCTTGACGCCAAGAAAGGGTTCTCAAGAGCCATCCATAGGCTTCGTGACAAAAGGATTTAAGGCGACTGGAATCACTCTTTGGACTGTGAAGGATGCCCGAGCAGAGCTTACTGTCTTGTGTGAGAAGGAGGCAAGCCCTGGAAGCCACATAGTGTGACTCGCAGCACAACCCCACTTCCTTGTCTTTACAGACACAGAACAACCAGAGCGAAACCAATGGGGGAAAACGGCCAATCAGGAGCAGAGCTGGCTACACAATGTGAAATGTTAATTAATTAATGTAAAGGTTTTTATTAAATTTTTTGAGAAGAAAATTATAACTATGTGCTGTAAATATTTATATAATGTTTAGTAAATCAAAAGAAAGTAAAAATAAAGTATAAGAGCCGGCCGATTGGCGGTCGAAATTAAGCGCACTGAGGTATGGAATGGTCAGCAGATACATGCTTTTTATCGGATTACTCCGTCTTAGGAACCTGATGTTGCAGACACGGAACGACGACGTCAGGTAGCTCAAGTTTAGCTGGGAATAAATTTTCCGTATTAAAAGACTTCGTCTTGAGACCCCGACGTGAACAGACGCAGCACGACGATGTCAGGTAGCTCCGATTTAGCTGAGAAAAATTTGTCTGTATTAAGTAACTCTGTCTTGGGAGCCCGGTGGGGGCAGACACGAGGCGAACACGTGGTACCTCAAAGTTGCGTTGAGATAAAATTGTCGGTATTAAAGAACGTACGGCCACGTTTCCGAAAGCCGAGGTTTTCCTGAATAATTTATTATCTTTTAAATTATTGATTTCTTTTATCGGACATTGAAAGAAGTTTTGCTAAGTTGGTGGGAGCGTGAGTGCAGTCGAAGTTCTGTAGGATGTAATGTACTTGTAGTTAAAAAAAAAATTTAAAGAAAAGGTTTTTAGTAATAAATTGATTTTATTGGGAATCGATTGAATGTAGCTAAGAAAGAAGTCATGTTTAATTTGTTTTCATTAATAGCTTTTAAACAAAAATTTAAAATTCTTTTAACAATATTTTAAAAAATCGATTAACTTTGAAATTGATGATTAATACATAGTTTCAATCGATGGTTATTACTTCTCAGGGTCATCTAGCTGTTATGTGAAGACATAGGTGTCTGAGTTGGTTAAGTGAGAATTAAAATGGAAATAATGTTCAGACTATAGATAAGAAGGTTGTGGTAAAGTTGTGGAAAGGGTGGGGAGAATTCATCACGCAACTAACAACCAATTTAAATACTTGCTGGGTATGGTTGGAGAAGGGAAGTAATAATAGGGGACGGGGTATAGTGACTTTATGTATACATGTAAAATGTGGTGGAGAGTGGAGAGTGTCAGTGTGTCGATGGAGCTCGTCTGGGCAAGACGTGTCGCTGATTTAAATAATTTTTGTGTATAAGTTTTCATTAAATAGTTTTTTTATTAGAAAGTATAATATAGAATAATTTTATTAAGTTTTTGTTTATTAAATATGTGCGGGGTTAGAGTGGGATGCGAAATCAAAAACTTATAGGTACAGTCTGAAGAAAACCCAAGAGGGTGGCCGGAAACAAGATGGCATCTTGAATCGAGATGGAGGTACTATTTTTTCGGAATTGTTCAAGATTTGATATTTTGTAATTTTTTTTCAAATGTTTTAGTCCTTTTTTAATTTATTTAAATTGTTTTAATTTTTTGAAATTATTTTTTTTATTTATAATTTTCGAAATTTTGGACAATTTTGGTAATTTTACACTAAAGGTCGAGGTCAAGGTTAAAGGTCAAGGTCATCCAACATGGTGGCCGGGGCCGTGATGTCACCACATGGTGGAAGGCGGCTCACATCGGCTACTGTCCCGAAACCGGCTAAATTATATTACTTACAGCATGATGTATATGTTAGTCAAACCTGAGTGAAATCGTTTTGACTTTACAGGGAAATAATTAATATTAGGAAATATGTAATAAAGTTATGAAAAATAACTGACAGGAGGGCTTTGTTGGTTGAGTACTAAGCAGTGACTTTTACATATAGGGGCCTAACTGGCATGGGTTAAAATCATAAAGGTTTCTTTTTAAATTAGTATCTGCAGTCACAGATTATAAATTTTTTAAAATATATTAATGAGAAGTATAAAGAAAAACATTCAAAGGATCGATTCTGAAACATAAGAAACGCAACCATGCACTGACGGAAGAAGCGATACTGTGCAATTTGTTTCGCAATACAATGACAGTGGCGGAGCCAAAATATGAGGGGGCAAGAGAAAATACTTCCTTCCTTAAAAAATTAAGATTTTTGTAAAAAAATTAGTTTTACATAAATTAAATCTTGAAAATTATTAAAATTTTGAACAGCAGGACATTTAATGTAAAGATCCGAAAACTGCGTAAAATGCAGAATCTTACGCCAAGAAATTCAGTTTTTTTGGGAGGTAGGCCCCGGACCCCGCCTAAGATTTGGGCATCAGCATTTTCTTTAAACTTTTGTTTTTCCTCCCTAAAACTTATTTCTGGATCCGCAAGAGAACTGCTTAACCATAATGATCGTTAAAAGACAAACAATTGGTAGAATTAAATATACTACCTGCACCACTAAAATAAGAGCCGGTTTTTAAGACAAGAATATTGCTAGTGTAAATAAGAATTAAGAACTAATCTGTTAAAATAATGTAGGTATCATTTTAAAATCTTACCTAGTGAGTTACAGACCAGAATAAATTTCAATTAATTATAGAAAAATTATACTATTACTAACGAAGTAAATAACTTTTAATGTCCTTAGGGCTCATACTTGAACAGTTCTTCCTTCTTTTCTTATTACGCCCGCATTCTCTTGTGACAAAAATTTTCTTTCACGTAATACACAAGTACAAACATTGTTTCTCAGTATTCTTATTCGTCTCTAATGACCTCGATGTCGACGAGACATTCAGCCCACTCTCCTCCTCCTCCTCAATATTCTTACAGTGCAGTGATTTTTGGCGGTACCAATATCATGTTGCCATGTTCAGAGGAAACTCAAGAAAAACAGATATGCTGAGTACCCTGATACAACAATGCCAGCTATCGATAAACATTATAGAATAAAATACGAATACTGCTCTTAAAAATGTAGTCAATTTCATCA
>PNEQ01013330.1:0-24678 GCA_003012365.1 Medauroidea extradentata
CGACAAGTTATTTGCAAAACTCTATAAATTGTAGTAACCGAGAATGTCCGAAACGCCTATCAATAACAATGCAGACGATGGGTCAACCTACTACTAGCGCTCGTAGTTCGCAAGCCGCCGCGAGCTTCACTAAGCGCACGCGGCCAAGCATTGCGAAAGATAGGCAGTTGCCAGACCTAACTATATGACCATGGTCATAACCCAGCGACTGTTTGCAAGTTTCTGATGGGAAGTGTTTGATCACCCTCCTTACACCCCAGATTTGGCACCGTCTGACTTCCATCTTTTCCCGACATTAAAAAAGTGTCTGAGAGGACAACGCTTTAACAGCAATATAACAATGTGGCAACGTGGTTGAATAGGCCGGCGGCAACTTTCTTTACAGAGGGTATTGGAAAGCTGGTCCACCGTTTAAAAAAAACTAAAATGTCCCTGGCATATATGTAGGGTTTACAGGTGTCTAGCCTCGCCAAATTTAATTTTAACACATAAATTCGTATTATTGCTCTCGCAAGAACTTAGGAGTAAACTGTTTCGTTCGGTTCAAAGAACGAGAAGCACTCGAATTGCAACCTGCATGAACCCTACACCATCGTAACAGCAAGCGCACCAGAGCTAACGACGTTACTGCGGATAGTAAGTGCGTCAACACGCTATAGTCAGTATAGCGTAAATTTGCCTTATTTTGACATTTCTAAGATGAACATCTTACGGGACCTCCTTAGATAGGTTACGTGTGTGTGAGGCAGGAGCGGTAAGGTTGCCGTTGACTGGCTATGTAATGAATTATCACTTCACAGAGCAAGCCACTCAGCTGGCATGCAGTGCTTTACTGTTATCCTTTCTTCTATGGGACTTTAAACACTAACCCCTTTATTTTATTTGTAGACAGCCTTAGAGTAAATATAGGGTAGAGGGAGTATCCTCTATACATCTGCGTATGAAATAGTGTGTTCAACATGTGTCACGTGACTTTAGTGAAATATGCGCGGGAAATTTGAAATAACATTGAGAGTAAAGACAATAATTGCTTAGTAAACACAACTATATTGGATTATTTTGGTACCTTATGAATTTATGAACTAAGGAGAGCATACTACCATATTATCTCATAGTATAATTGCGTAGAAATTTCAGAACGACAAATGTAAACAATGTTTGCCACGTTACTGTTTTCCTTAACCCAGCTGTTTTTAGTAAAAAGCAAATATTAGCTACATACTTACTGTAAGGTTTAGAACCGAGATCTTGGTGACACCACATGACTAAATTTATATTCTGGAATGTACGCCATGAGTTTCAAACAACACGACTGCTTTTTTACGCCGAGAAAATATAAATAAACGACACCAAACTCTCGAGACCATGTTGGATACACATTTGTGACGTCATGTTCCCTCTACTATATATTACCTCTATGTAGACAGCGTAGTTCAAAGTCTAAGTCTTGTTTCTATAGTTGTGTTTTTTGAAACCGGTTGATATTTTTACAGATACGGCCGTCTGGAAAACCAATTTTTGGCCTTTTTGAGGGGCCCCCGAAAATGATGTTTCAAATAAACGTTCCGAATTTTTAAAACTATAGAGTCCTAGTTTGAAGTGTGTATTCTTTTAGTAGATATACAAAAACAATGCGCGTTAAATAGTTTCTTCAGAAAAAGAATAGTCGTAACTCGCTGCAACGCATTTGGAGAACAGGTAGGGATTGCAGATAACCTATTTTCCCAGGAAGTCAGGATGGTTTAAAGGTCCACACAATGGGGTTGCCAGACATTTTTCTCAGAAGAGAAATGTCAAAATCAGGCAAACTTATACTCGACAGACTATATAGTCAGTCTCATGTAAGTATTCCATATTTTGACACGTCACTTCTAAGAAGTGTGTCTGTAAACAGGATTGTGGAGACAGTGATTTTCCAGGGAGCCAGGTAGGTTTAAAGCTCCAAACAATGGAACTGCCGGACACATTTCTCGGAAGAGAAATGTCAAAATAAGGAAAAGTTACGTGAGAGACTATACTGATGTAACGTTTATGTCTGTAGAGACGAGAAGTGCATCGCGCGAGCAACTCAGAGCTGGTGTGCTGTAGTATCATGCTGATTTGAAATCAAAGTATGACACCGTTATTTTCATTTAGTGATGCACTACTGACGTGCTTTTCAGATTTGTTTCGTTTCCTTGTGTTCTGAAAAAAAAAAAAATACATATTTTATGCTTTCATCTATAATGAAAATTGAGAAACGAATTTGCTTTTTTTTTTGTATTGGTTACTTGTTTTTCAAATATGCACATTTCTTTCATTTTGGCTGTAAAATAAACCAGGATGTATTGATTAATTTTAGTAACTCATATTCTTTCTTGACTTTCATTTTGATTTATTGAACAATTTAGGTCTCACCGATTGCATCGTTCTATGTTTCATGTAGTTAAACATATTTTAGGGTGCAGTTCTGTAATTATATTTTTTCATCCGAGTGTCTGTTCACTCTTTTTAGTGTACTGCAGTGCGCTGAAGTTTGCCGCTAGTATGACTTGAAATGTTTTCTTCTCGAGAGTAAACCAGAGATTAGTCTGTTATCGCGCAGAGGCGAAGAAAGAAACGGAAATTCCAGGGTGAATTTTGCATCGTCGTTGCACCACATCAAGGTTGTTGAGTTTTGATCACGTTAGGAAGACAATTTTCTTTTAGACGAGTTTGACAAGAGAAACTTTACGCCGTAAGTTGAGCCGGTATCGTTAGTAAACAAAGATAATATTTAATCACGATAGTTATAATATTATTAATTTTTAAAACCGGAAAAAAGAACAGATGAGTTTGATCTCGTGCCAGATACCATAGCAACTATCGGTGGAAATAGTCGCACGCTTTCCTAACCTGTAGTAGTGGTTATGCCTGGTACGAGGCCATCTCCTGGCACATGAACAGTGTTGTAGCGTTCCTCGTCTTTTCTACGTCAAATTGCTAATCATATTATCAATATGTTTACCTACGAAATGAACACACAGTTGAAATTACGACTATATAATATTAAAAATGCAGCACGCTTATGAGAAACATGACTTTGCGGCCCCTAAAAATGGCTGCACCTACAAAAACATTGCCGGAATTCTGCAGATGTACTATAGACTTTCCACAAATAAAACTGTAGAGCTGTCGCCGAAGGGTGCTCAAGTGCGATAAAGTCATGACTTTATATTGTTATGAAACATTGTTAGCTTTATAGACGATACTTGTAAGTGCAGTTTCCTCTTACGGAACAATTTTAGCTCTCATAGTTTTCTCATAACGATGCGTCAAAATCAAAATTTGCATGTTCTGCTGCCATGCAAATAATGAAAACCAATTAACTTACGTACGTGAAATAATTCACAGTGAAATAACATACTATGGGCTACGTAATAAAACATTTGAAAAAGCCCCGCGAACTGATTTTGTATTTTTAAAAAATTGCTGAGTTTGCTACTTTTTTCAGTACATTTGCGACTTTTTTTTAATCCAAAATATTATGTTGTGGGTTTTTTAACGCTTTATTGCATAGCTCACGGGGTGTAAATTCACAGTGAATTATTTTGTTTATGTTGGCCAGTCAGTTTTCAGTATTTGCATGACAGTGTAACAAGCAAATTTTAGCTTTGACATCCCGTTATGAGAAAACTATGACAGCTTAATTGTTTCGTAAGAGTAAAATGTACTCACAAATATTGTCTATAAAACTAACAATACTATTTCAGAAAAATATAAAATTATAATTTTATCGCACTTGAACACCCACCCTTAAGGGGGATTGATCCCTGTCAGATCGGTTATACGATTTTTCTTATAAATCAGGGAATAGACACATTGTTTTACTTTTTTCACGCTGACAAGGCATAGTTCATTGTTTCATTCACTTGTTGGAGTTCATATGGCATTGTTTCTATTAATGTTGCGGCCTCTGTAGTCGCTCCCGTAAATAATGCAATTTTTCCTTTTCAGCTGTTTCCCGTTGCAAAATAATGAATATATTATTGTTCCAGTAGTTACATAAAATCGATTAAGTTTGTATCTATGCCTTGTCGTGACAAAAATTTTGATACATCGACTGGAAAAGAAGTTATCGAGAAGAAACTGATAAATCCAAGGCGCTAGGGATCAATACCCCTTAAGGACACAGTTCACCTCACGTGTGCACGCGCGTGTATATGCGCACACACATGCATGCACGCACGCACACACACAAACTATTGCTCTTTATCACCTAGAATTTGAATAATACAACTGAAACACATTTTATTCCTTAAAAATTAAAAAATATTGGTTAGTGTTTCTTTCCCTTTAAGAGGCATCAAGTTGTTAACCAGACCCAAACGAATGTATTGCATGATATTAAATTTGAAGCTTCAGCACATGTGTGTGCTATGATCTACCATACCCTAATGTATAAAATATGAACTGCAACAGGCATTGAAGTTATAGAAAAAATGAATTCAAAATGGTGACAGTCTCTCTTTGAGAGCTGCAAGCTGTGTAATTGGCACACGCCATGGTTATCAACCAAGGTTGTTCTCAGCTATTTCGAGTAGGATTATTCGCACACGAGACTGCGACACTTGATGGTCGTTGCAGACGACAGGTAAGTATTCTCTAGTACTCAAGACAAGTAACCCCGGCCTTATCTCTGACCCTGTCTTCCAAGGTGAAAACCACCCAAGGAAGAACAGGTCTGGACAGTAGCATTGAAAATTCACTCTCATATGAATGATTGGCGACACTGGTACAGTGATGATGCTTTAACTTTGTGTAAATGAAACTATGGGTTGAAAGTTTGTGTTGGACCTGCTAGTGGATCTAGTAGTACAGCAGTATATTGCAATGTTAAAACATCGCTGTACTCGTGGCGCTATCAGTCATAAAGAGGTCAACTAAATAGTATTTGCAGATAGGCTAGCATCTAGATCTGTATTTCAAAGATTGTGATGAGAACAGTCTTCCCAGAATGTAGAAGATTACTACTTAGGGACATTGACGTATAGAAAACAGAACAATTTTTAAACTGCATGTGGTACCTCGAAGAGTGGCCACTGAGGTAACCTGCTTGAGGTTACGTGTCCTGACAAAATAGGTAGCTGCAGATGATTTCATGAGTCATTAGTGAATATTTTAGAACTTCATACACACTTTCAGAACATCCGCTATAGAACACGTGTTTTAGGTCATATCATGATCAACGAAGGAATTAGTAAAAGCTTTACGTAATGACTCAAAGTACTTCTATTAACAATTTCATGCACCAGTAGTTGACTACAGAAAAACAATGTTTATTGTGAAATACATTTAATTTTTGTGACAAAATTATTTTATAGTTATTTACAATCTCCACCAGAAAAAAAATTTTAATTTGGTTTCATATAGCCTACCTCAAACCATAACCAGTATGCAATTTCATAATAACCATAAGAAAGAACAACTTTTATGGAAATAATTTTCTTCTTGTAGCTGCTGAAAGAAAATATATTTCTAGGAACATCATTGTATGAAACTAAATTGCAACTTAAAATATGTTGATATCCTAAATTTAATGTGCACTGTATCACATTAAAAAACAGGAAGTTATCAGCATAAATAATAAGCCTACTTTCCTCACAAAGTGGGTGCAAATGAACCCTGAAGGTTAAAATCATTTACATACATCTAGGAATACTGAATAATAAAATTAATTAAGATATATGATAACTGAAAAATACAAAAAATAAGTGAGTTAACTAAGCAATATAACCATACCCAGTTTAATTAAAATGAAGAAAAATTTTTCTGAGACATTATTCTACCATACAGATAAAAAATGGCCACAGATTTCAAAATATTATAAACAGATGAACGAAATACACAAAAGTCCAGTCAACTAACTAACTAGAATGTGTGTGCTGAAATTAATGAACTTCGGAAAAATATTTCCCAAATATTTCACTTCACATAAAAAATGTGACATGGTCGCCATTATCAAAATATGAACATGTGATTACGAAATACAGAAAAGTCAAGTCAGATTTGTAGGCTACCGTATGTTGTATATGTGTTCCAAGTTTGATGAAATCCCTAAAAAAATTTCTTAACACATACAGAATACTACGCAAAAATATAAAGACAGCCACCATTTTTAAAATGAACACAGGATCAATGAAATACACAAAAGTCAAGTTAGCTTTGTATGTAGTACATGTGTAACAAGTTTGATAAAATTCTGAATAATATTTCCTAAGATAGGCTATGTAATATAATGCTAAAAATATAAAGATGCCCACCATTTTGAAAATTTGAACACAGGACAAAGAAAATACACAAAGGTAAAGTCAGCTTTGTACGTAGTAGGCCTATACATGTACGAAGTTTGGTGAAATTTTGAAAAATACATATATCCTAAGATGTGTAATACTATGCTAAAAATGTAGAAATGGTGGCCATTTTGAAAATATAAACACATGATGAACGACATACACAAAGTCAAGTCAGCTTTGTATGTAGTATCTGTGTGCCAAATTCGACGAAATTCTAAAATATGGTTCCTTAGACATGTAGCTTGATCTAAAAATATTAAAATGGTGCCATTTTGAAAATAAGAAAAAGGCGTAAATTAAATACTTATAAGCTAAGTCAGGTTGCTAAGTACTATATATTGTACAAAGTTTGATGAAATTCAGTCCACTGGTTTAAAAGTTTTTAGGGAGACACACACAAACATGCAGACAAAAAGGTGATTAAGCTTACTTTATCATTAAGAAATTAGGCTAATAACATAGCATGCACCAATCTCATTAAGGCCCCACATTACTTGTCACATTAGATTATTTTTCGCTTTTAAGAAATTCTGAGAAAAAAATTTAAACATTAGCAATTATATCACAAATTCTATTTACCTTGTGCTAACTTACAGTATAGACATGATGGTTGGAAATTTAATTTATCTTTTAGGTTGCAATCATTCCAGCAATTAAACAATTTAAATCATATGAGACGTGGCTCACTAGCCTATCTGTCCAACCTTCATACTGTATATACTACCACCTGACTTTTTGTTCAGCTTGATGCAGTCCACATTGCTACAGGACCTGTTAAGATGTTTTCATACCCTGAAAACTATCAGCAAAATAGTACTTTCACCTTTGGAAACATTAGAAAACACCAACTTACATTGTTATTTTAATTTTTTTCCCCCACATTTAATTCATGTAGCAATGTTTTCATCTCAATGCGTAATATATATCCTGGATGGTGACTGAGCCCCACTGACTCTATCCTTGCTCACACCAGGGCTCCAAAATGTGCAGCATCCTTAAAGAGATGAGAATAAATAACAAAACAGAACCTGAAATGTGCGAAAAAGGAATTCGGTGGGTAATTGCAGTTATTGATACATTATTTACAGTGGAACAAGGAATCATATAGAAGAATTTCAAAATATTATAAAACTTATCATATATTTTTATATTGGTGGTTTTTGTTTTAAAACTAAATGTGTGCGTTTTGTCAACATAATACTGTAGTTATTCAATGTCAACAGATGTCATCAACAAGTCTGCTCCACGACGACAACTGACAATATGCACTTGTGTGAAACATTTTAATATTCTAGCATATATGAGAGATTTCGGATCTTGTGTAAATACTGCTGTAAAGAACCTTATATGACTCCTTAAATTTCCTAAGTGCACCTAATGGTCAAACTCATTTACCTTTACACATCTACAGAGATGACGCTATACACATTACCAAGAGTGTAGACTACAAACAAACTGAACAAGGACCTCTTTCGAATGACAACCAACTGCTCACCAATGCTTTCTCTATGAGGATAGCGGTTGGTTGTCATTCAAAAGAGGTTTATAATATCTGCCCTTAGTGTTCTTGCTTAATGACCTCAATTGGTCATTAAAAAGGAGCCACGTTACACTGTACAAAGCTTCCAACATCAGAACATATACACACACACACACACTAACACACCGGATTTTTCTTAACTCATGTTACGTACTTTTAGAGGTGATTCCTAATCTAAAATGAGGTATGTAATTACACCCTGATATTTTCGTTTAATGCCATTCCTAAGGGAAAAAATCATCCTTGAAAATTGAATTTTAAAGTTGTATTCTGTAAAAATATTGGAATAGACTTTGAGTTAAATTAAATAACTGAAGCCATGATGCTTTTTCAGAGTGCAAAATGCACTTCCAAGTAGTCTGTGTTCATAGTGTAGATTGTAAAGCTCACCTCATATGCAAGGCATTTCACTAACTATCTGTATGATCTTCTTGTAAACTGTGCATTAAAGTGAATTGCAACAAAAGGGCCTCTTATGTAACTTAGGATGTACTGCTCAGTAATGCAACACGAAATGTTCGCAAAACCCAACGCCACAAAAGTTCTAGTTAAAATTAAAATCCTCTAACCCTCCACAGTTATTTTCACGAAGTGGAAATATTTAAAGAGTGATTTCTTGACAGGTTGACGATCACAGTAACACTAACCACTGTGATTTAACTCTGCATCATTTCATGTTTTTCGCCAATATACAATTATAAAATCATATTATCAACAATTTATATACATCTAGAGGTATTAATACAGCCCCAAAGGTACCTACATTTTTGCAGTTTGAATAAGGTTTGTATAAACAGGTGTTTACAAAATTGCAAAAAGTTATGTAAATATATTTTCAGTATGTTTAGTCCCAATATAAAAAATTTCATATCAACACCATGACTTTTTTCAACCACTGAACTTGATTTTAACTACTATAAGGGAACCTTATATTGAGAATTTAAGGTAATATTTAATTTCCCATCTTATTCCAAGAGGAAAGAAACCAACTTCCTGTGCACGTGTGTGTGTATATATATAAAACTTTAAGGTGATAATGTTGGTTGGTACTACTGCCATAGGGTATTTATACGCCTTTCTCTGTATTCTGTGCCTAGTTCACACTGATAAAACTGCACGCCGAATTTTGATTACTAGCACGCTTAATATCCCTAGCTTATTTGTACAGCTTATCTGTTATTTGTGAAAAGCCAGAGCTTATCAGGCTGTCACTTGTACGAGCTGAGCTAGTCACAATCACACACTACTGGCAGGTAACAACATTGTGTTCCCCCCAGCAACCATAGTCACTCACAACGTAACTTATCTGTGGTGCCTGGACTATCGGGCATGTACTTTGATACGCATCGGCACCTTGCACTTTGGAAGCATTGATATCCAACGGAAGCAGGTCGCCTTTATCAACATCCTAATAGATATTGTCTCTAGTGAGACCCAAACATTTATTTTATCACTACATGGCAGAAAATTCATAATTTAAAATTTATCTACACAATATTCAATTTGGAGATCTTGTTTTTGATGTCATTATTTTCAAACACATAATACTTCTGACAAAATGGTAATCACAAGCCACCAAAACTACAATTTTAATGTTTTTGGATGGAATGCAATTTCCCAGACAGACACTACTAGAATTTTAGGAATTAAATTGACAAGTAGGCCTATCTTAAGTGGAAACCTCACATAACAAATCTGTCTAGGAAAATTAGCTCTACCCTATTTGCAAAATGAACAATTTCAAAAGTTATTAATGTTAAGTGTCTTGAAAATTGTCTACTTTGGGTATGTCGAGGCACATTTAAGGTACAGGATAGTTTGTTGGACGAACTCCACAGATGCCACAAAAATATTTATATCTTACAGAAAAAAAGTTATTAGAATCATGCTAATCTCTGAGCTTCGTGTAAACCACTTTTTAGGAAACTGGAATTCTAGCCTTGCCCTCTTTGTTTATACATGAAACATTAATCTATGCATATACTAAACATAAAGAAATTCAGAACTGCAGTATAAACAGCTCCTCTACAAGAAACACAAATAATTTTCACTTGCAGTCACGTACACACTATTTGTAACATTATATATTATAACATAATATTTTGTAATTAATAGTTTACATAAATTAATTTAGGTTTCCTCTCTATGTTTCAACAACAGTGTGGAAACCGGAACAAAATGTTGTTCTGTAATGTTGTGTTTGTAATCTGTGTGAAGCAAACTGCAAGCTTTCAATCGGCACTAGACTTTTTAAAGCTTCCAAAAGTCTAGCGTGGTTTGTATTCTTCTAGCACAATGAGCCTGATACAACAAATAGAATCTATTTCTGTCCAATTGCCAGGGTTACGAATATTGTCAGGCTGACCTTGATTCTTATTTATGCTTTTTATATTTTGTCGTGTTGGGGCTGCTGAGTAGTGGTTGCTGGGCTATTGTGATTCCAGCATAATAACACAAATTAAAATAAAATGTTTATAGCATGCATTTTCTCCTATAGGCCCTTACCTACATTTAGTTTCTTATAAGCTGTTTTAGCTATTCGTAGCAGTCATACTCTGTGGCGTACTACACGAAGCAGTTGTGTGTGTATATTGATGTCCCTTATTGCAGTATCACCTGTATACGTAACAAATTACTGTATTGCACTTATTTACAACAGCTTTGGCCTGATTTAAAATAGTACACTTAGGCCTACATATTATTAGCCATTTTAAAAGTTTGAAAAATTGTAAAATAGGTAGCTTAAAATTTTATGAATTAAATTAAACTCCTTATCTTAAAATGTATACCTTCCGTATACGATACCTAAAATTTTTTAAAACCACCTACACCCGTTTATATCCTTTCTTTATTTTGGGTATTTATATTTGTATTGATAATGTCTGCTGATGACACAACTATAAATAGATCTATTCCAGATAGGCTACCATGTTCAACGAGTTTATGGATATTGCACATACTGATGCACAGTGTTGGTTTTCAGCTAATGAACTAGCTTTGAATGTAACTAAAACTCTAAAATATTTTTTTTTATTTAAACAAAATAGTCTCCCATACAATGGTCGAATGCGCCAATAGTGTCAAGCTCTTAGGCTCAGTATTGAACTGCTATTTAACATGGACTGAACGCAATAATAACGTATGTGCTAAACTTTCACGTATTGCTGTTCATTCAGAAAAAGGCTGTGATAATATTAACAAATACTGATTGGAATGCTCAATGTAGAGAATTGTTCAAACAAGACTCTATCCTTAATGTTATTAATCTGTATACCGAATTTATGTAAATCTAATCCATGTAAAAGAGAATCTTAACAGCTATTTACAAGTCAAAGATTTTCATTGATATAGTACATGTAATAGTTAAGTTAATGAAAGCTCAGATAAGGTTGTCAAAGACTCAAAACTATTTTTAATATATGTCTATATTAGTCTTCAACAAATTAGGCCAAAGTGCACTGACTGAGAGCAAGAAGAGATTTATTGTTTTTGAATGGTTGGTTGACGATCCTTTTTATATCAATGATGAATTTTTTAGATGTTCTGTAAGTTAAATGCTGTAGACTATTTTAGTTTCTGTGCATGATGTTTTCTTTCTTACTTGACTTAGTCAATTCCTCACAAGGCTTAAAGACTGTACAAATAAATAAATATAGCCTAATTCTAAGAAAAGTATCCTAATATCTTCACATATTCAATCAATCTCTTGGATTAAAATAATACAAATTATATGTGTTTTAAACTTCTTAGTGACCTTTGAATTTTAAAAAATCCTGAAATTAGCTTCTAATAAGCCTAATTTGTATGTGTCAAATTGAAGCAAGCAAACATTAATGACTTACTGGAAACACATACCGTAACAGAGCTTTCCATTCTCTTAAGGATAAAATTATTAAATATACCTACAGTCTAAGTGTGTAGCTACTACTACGCTATGAGGGGATGCCACTAGGCTCTATAAAATTTCATGTTTCTACGTCCAGTTCCTTGAGTTGTGCACTTGACACTTAGCTTTACAGAGTTATTCATTTCTAACAGACTGTTAAACTGGAGAAATTCATTTTTCTGGTCACAGTCATCGTTACTTTAAGCTGTGACTTGCATAGGCCTAGTAGCCTACTTGAGTAGTATTTATGTGAAATAGCCTAGCTGCACTCTAATTATTTTAAGCCCCTTTTACACAATGCAAGCTGTATCCAAAACTTGTGGAAGGAATTCTCAAGCAAAGTGAATCTAAAATAATATTAGAACATAGAACATACCCTACCTTTCAATCAGAGATCCCACAACATGTACGGAATGAAGAATGTTATTGTATATTCTATGCCTGTAATGTGAACAACTAGACTATATACCAGCCATACAGATTGCAGTAAATCATAATTATGCTACGTGAAGAGGAATTTGGCTAATCATGTAGGCTAGCAGTCATTAACACATTTTCAAATTAATAGTATAGAGTAAAGTGGGGTAAGTGTGGTCAGAAATTTATAAAAGTTTACCTTTAAATACAAACATTATCTGAAAAATATATGTACAAAGCTGATTTTACTTACACCTCATAAGATTCGTCTAGGTTTTCTTAACATAATGTCATAAACAGAGCAATTTTAGCTCTAATACTTTTTTGAAATTAATTCACAGTTCATGCAGAAGTGTAAACCACACTTGCCCCTGGAATTGGGACAAGTGTGGTCACAAGGACTTTTACATATAATATTAGAACATACAGCACTTGAAGTAAAGGTAATTTTTTAATTTGGTCTTAAAAATTTTTTTGAAATGTTAACCTATTTTTTTTCTTTTATTTACTTAACAAAAAATAATAATATTTTTGAACTACAATTACATGATACAAGTTAATGAGATTTCTCATTTTAACTATCTTGTTAAGATATCAGAACAATTATATTTAAAAACATTTAAGGTCTATGTCATGCAGCACATTCTCTCACTGCCAGAGACTGAATAAACACTATTGTCAATATTTATAAGCCATTACTTTAGTCAAAGTATACAATTTTGTTATTAAATCAAACACAATCACAATGATAATATTTAAGGCAGTATTTTCTAAATAACTATGCAATTTCTTCTTCACAGCATCTAATATCAATTTCAAAAATGTTACATTAAATACTCCCTCCTGATCCCCTTCAGACAGATCAATAATGATCTATGCCTACTCTCATCACAGTATTTTAATTTTTTTATTTATTTCAAAAAATTCAAATAAGTTACAAAATATATTTACAATATACAGTATTTGTCTCCTTGAACAATAGGTTTGCGCTAATTGAAGACGACACTAAATTAACAAGATAATGTAATGGTAGGCTGTAGAGAGAGAGAGAGGGAAAGAGGGAGAGAGGGAGAGAGAGAGAGGGAGAGAGAGAGAGGGAGAGAGAGAGAGAGGGAGAGAGAGAGGGAGAGAGAGAGAGAGAGAGAGAGGGAGAGAGAGAGAGAGAGAGGGAGAGAGAGGGGGAGAGAGAGAGAGAGAGAAAACAAACAAAAAAAATAGATGTAAAATGTTACACAGAGTTTAAGTATTATCCGCTAGTTCGGTCACACACAAATATAATAATACTAGCCGGCCGCCTGCAGTGTTGACCGTGTGAAATTACATTAATGTAAACAGTAACTCTGGATAAAATATGTGATGAAGGCATTTAACAGCTAGCGTACTCAATAACAGTGAACTATAATTAACTGTCTTAGTTCAGTGTAAAGAGCGCGCGCAATATGCTGGTATGATGTCATATTCCCATCGCAAAGTCTTGCTTTGGATACGAACCCGTAACCCCACCACTTCCACACTACAAACTTTATACAATACCTGAGTGATTGTTAAAGGCATGCCGTGATAATTCTTTCATATGAGTCCAAAGAGGTTTTATTTATGAGTAGGTTGGCAAAAAGAAAAGACTGTTGAATTATATTTCCGTGATCATTCTCTTTTTTCGGGAGACTGTAACATTTTACTGCTTTTCACCTACTTAATTTTCGAATTTCATAAAATCCTGAATTTGATTTGTAGATATTTACAAAAGCTTCATTCTTATCAAAAATCATCTCGATATCTCAACGAGTATAAGCGGTACAGATGTTTATTTTTAATCACATTTTAATTTTTTAACATCTTTCATGGACCAAGTTCAAAAAATCCTGAAACAATTTTTTTATATTTACGTAAGATTTATTTTAAAGCAAAAACCGTTTCAATATTTCCACTGGTTTAGGAGACAAGTGGGATTAATTAAAAACACGTTTAATTTTTTTATGAGCCTTCAAGGACGAATTTCAAAAAATTGTAAAAATACTTTTTAGATATTTACTTAAACATCATTTTTAAAAAAAATTCACCTCAATACCTGAAATGGTTTAGGAGAAATCACGGATTAATGAAAAACACATCACAGAAAAAACTGTTTTGTGGTGACTGCAAAATGTTTTGTCAATATGGATCTCACGAAATATTTTTGAAGTGGTTACAAAATTTTTTGGTTGTTACTGCAAAACTTTATTCGGGACAGCAAAAAATTTTAGTAGTCACTACAAAATCTTTTGGTAAGGCCCATAATGACAAAACATTTTGTAGTGACTAATAAGTATTTTTTTTTCAGTGATTTTACGGCATTTCACCCCCTTAATTTTAGAATTTCGCAAAATCGAAAAATTTGCGAATATGCATTTCTTTGGGCAAAATTATGAAGTTAAAAAATTTATGATAGCATTCCCGGTTAATGAGATATGAAGGATTCTTTTAAAACAGATTTCACCCCCTTAATAATCAAATTTTGAAATATCCTTTCTTAGTGGGTGCCTACGGGGCAAGTGGAAGATTCCCTCAAAATTTCATGGTTCTAGGTCCGGCGGTTTGGGCTGTGCATTGATGAGTGAGTGAGTGTGTCAGGACACTTCATTTTATATATTAAGATAAACAGTATTATTGTAATAAAGATAATGATATGATTTGTTAGGATCATTTGCAAAGAAAAAGAGAAAAAACATATACAGCGAGCTTTTAATCGCAAAGTTAAAATCATATTTCAACTTTTCTGTTGTATCATTAGAATGGATTAAAAGTTATTTATCTGATCGTTATCAAAGAGTCGTTTGCAGAGAAAATCAGTCAGCTTGGCGTGCAGTAGAAAAAGGAGTTCCTCAGGGTTCCGTGCTGGGCCCGTTATTATTCTCTATTTTTATTAATGACCTACCAAAGCAACTATTACATTGTAAATACCATTTGTATGCTGATGATTTCCAAATCTATCTTCCTGTACATCCAGGTAATATAACGTTATCTATTGATGTAATGAATCGTGAACTATCAAACATTCTAGAGTGGTCAATAAAGCATGGAATAAAATTAAACCCTAAGAAAACACAATGCATTATAATTGGATCTAATAAACTTCTCAAAACGTCAAACATCGCTAAAGCCCCAAAAATCATGCTTAATGGTGAACCAATTACCTTATCGAAAACAGTAAAAAACTTAGGCATTTATTTTAATTATACTTTAACGTGGCGTGAACATGTTACCTACCTATCAAAACAAACAAATAAAACCCTGCATTCGTTAAGAAGGCTAAAAAAATTTTTACGTACTAATTTAATGAAGACCTTAACAGAATCACTAATTATTTCATGTCTTGACTATGCTGACACAGTTTTCAGTGATTTGCATCAAGATTTAGCCTAGAGACTTCAACTCATTCAAAATAATTGTGTGCGCCTTATTTTTAACCTTAAAAGAAAGGACCACGTCAGTAAATATAGATACAAAATTTCATGGTTTGATATGAAGAATCGACGTACTTTTCATAAGATTTTCTTGCTCAAAAAACTCTTCTTAACATATAACCCTCAATACCTTTTATGTCGTTTTTTATCACCCCATACTCTAAACACACGTTCTTTTAATCAACAAAAACTTCTGCTTCCCAAACACACATCTTTCTTTGCTTCCTCTTTCACAGTTACAGCTACTAAAATCTGGAATTCTTTACCACAGGAGGCGAGGAATACTAAATCAATTCATTTGTTTAAAAAAATATGCCAAAACAATCTGTCAAAGCTGTAAGTCCACTAATTGAGAATGGTTTTAAAACAGTTTCAAAGGAACAATCCCTATAGTAAAAGCTACTTAAAAATAGGAGGCTCAGTATATAGGCCTATATATTGCTCTCTCTCTCACTAGGGGAAACTATTTCGTTTGAAAAAAAATTATTTCTGTCAACCTTTAGGCCTATGAAATATGCGACTGTAATGAATGCACATTTGCGTTTATGTATATAACCATGTTAATTAACCTGTATGAGTGTGTGGATCCGTCTGTGTGCGCGTAAACTGTCTTTGTGTAAGAATATGCTTTTAGGTGTTCGACTTATTACAGATTGTAATTTTAAAATTTTTATGTGTAAATATGTGTATTTATGTAAGAGTATATATGTAAAGGTATGTGTGTATGTGTGTGTGGTATGTATGTGTGTATGTGTGTGTATGTCTGTATGTTTATATATGTGCATATGCATGTTTATGTGAAAATATATATATTTCAATAATAGTTGATGTTAGATGTAGTTTAGTTTACTTGATCATAACTACTTAAAATTATTGTTTTTTTTTTTTTTTACTTTTTTTTATCTTAGATGCATACCGTACTGTTACTTTATCATTTCATTTATTTTTCTTCTCCCTATTGTCATGGTAGAAGTACTACAGGAATTCTTGTTACATTACTATAACAAATATCATCATAATGTTTAATGTATGTAATTTTAAGTACAATTTATTTCCTATTGTTTGTGGTTAAGTGTAAGAGAAGGCGACAATGCCTTAACTTCGCCACAATGAAAATAAAGATGATTTATTATTATTAAACATAATAGGAATGAGTCAGTCATAGTTGAACACACAATTATGTTGGGAAAAAAAATCATCTATGTTATGTACACAAGAATAAACATGATCGGAGCACCAGATCATGTTGGGCACACACATTCATTAAATATTTATCGATAATAAGAACATAGACAGAACAGATTTGCAGATTTTACTTTAGAATAGACATACTATTTTATGATAGTTTTAGTTTTACATAGGTTGCATTTAGCTTCCAATTTCTGAGGTTATATTTATTTGGAAGATAGAATATTGCTCCAATTACTAATCTCAGTAATGAGCCAGGTTTTCACTCTACTTTTAAATAAACCTTTACTTTTAATTGCTTTAAGCTCTTTAGGAAGAGAGTTATACAGTTTGTAACCAGCAAAAGTTAAGGTAGCTTGGCCATAGTTCGTATTGACATGCTTCAAGTATAGCGTGTCAGATTTTCGAGTGGAGTAAGTGTGTGGGAGTCCTGGTTTTAGATTATTAACAGAAATAATTTGATGTATTGTGACAATTAAGTTCAAAGAGTATAGTCCTTTAATAGGCAATATATTACTATTTATGTATATGTCTTGAGTGTGATGGTACCTAGACAAACCGAACACAGCTTTTAATGCTTTGTTTTGGGCCCTCTGCAGAGTTTTAAGAACATTTGGTTTTGCTGTTCCCCAAACAAGACTCAGATATTGAAGGTGACTATGAACAATTGAATAATAAGTAAGCAATTTAACCTTATTTGGAACACCTAGGTCATGTAGTTTCCTTACGGCGCCTATACCAGGAAGAATTTTCTTAAGTATGTACAGACAATGAACCTGCCAGGTAAGATGTTGATGGATTATTAAACCCAAGTACTTAATATTTTTTGTTTGACATATTGGAGTGGCATGGAAATTTGATTGGACTGAAGGAGTAGCTAAATATTTGAAGGACTTAAAAATGACATAGGATGATTTTCTTGGATTCAGAGTTAGTTTATTTAATCTAAAATACTCACAAAGTAGATTTAAATCTTGTTGTAGTAGACTAAGGGTTCTGTCAATATGCTCATTAAGCTTATAAAAGATTATGGCATCATCAGCATAGAGCTGCAGTACACAATTTAATTTAAGATTGGACATATCATTAATATAGACTAAAAACAAGAGGGGTCCCGGCACACTACCCTGTGGTACTCCAGCTGTCACATCACAGTGGTCACTGTCGATACCACACACAGTAACAAATTGTTTTCGGCCAGCAAGGTAGCTCTTGATGAGGTGCAGCGGGACTCCTCTTACACCACTATACTCCAGCTTAGTTAGCAAAATGTTGTGGTCAACAGTATCAAAGGCTTTGCATAGGTCCAATGATAATACTACTGCATGTCCTCCCTTGTCAATTGAGCACTGGATACTGTCAACTAGGTTTACTGTGGCCTGGCCAGTGTTATGAGAGGGTCTAAATCCAAATTGTTCTGTATATATAAGAAATTGTTTTTGTGATAGTACTTTATTAGCCTGTTGAAGATTAGTTTTTCAAAGATTTTGTTAATAGTTGGTAATACGGAGATTGGACGATAATTACCTAGTGATGTCCGACTACCTCCCTTGTGGATTGGGAAATTTTTTGCTGTTTTTAGGTAGGAAGGATAGATTCCTGTTTATATCATATCGTTTGCAGCCTCGACCAATTTAGGTATTAGGTAGCGAGCACATTTCTTTATTAATTTACCAGTTAAACCATCCTGCCCTGGACAAATGTTAGGTTTAATGCCATTTATTAGTAATTTTATTTCAGCCTCATCTGTTGGGGACACAAATATGGTGGAGTTTGTCATAGTAAGCGTTTGTAGATTGTTTACAGAATCTTGAGGATACCTTTTAATAACTGCATTTAAATCAGTAGCAACATTAGTGAAATATTTACAGAGTGAATTAGCTATAGCCACAGGTTCTGTTAGAGCTACGTTATTTTTGGACAATATGAGATCAATATGGAGATTCTTTTTTTGCTTTCTTCCTAAGACAGTGTTTATGGTTTTCCATGTGATTTTTGAGTCACCAGAGCACTTTAGGAAAATTTTAGAGTAGTATATCCTTAAGCATTTGCCTTTGAGTGATGTTAATTTGTTGTTAAGTACTCGCAAGTTTTCCTTTATGAGTAGGTTGAGCCTGTTATTTTTTAATTTTTTATAGAGTCTGCCCGTTCTTGCACCATTTTTTTCAACTCTGGAGTAACCCAAGGACTGGAAAACATTTCTTTAGTATTTACAGTTTTTTTGTCGGTAGATTCAACAACAGCAGTTCGTAACAGTTACATGACAGTTTGAAACGCATCCTGGGGGTTGTCTGTATCTGTTGCAAAATGTGTTAATTTTTCCTCAATAATACGGGAAAAATCTTTATACACTCTATCCAGTCTAAGGTTGCAGCAGAAATAATAAATACCAATGAAATAAATCAAAGCATTTAAATTTTATTTTGATACCTCACATTGTGAGTGTGCCTAATATAGTTACCTTATATTTTTCCAATATTTCAAAAGAAATGTATGCTGTGCAAAAATTTTACTGTCATTCACTAGCATGAATTATCTGCAACCTTAGAATGGATGGAGTATAGTAATAAATGATAGAGTTTGTTGCTCATGAATTTGGTTAATATTCATGGGCAGTTTTGTGATAATCAAGTTATGGTCACTTATGAAGTTATCAATGGACTTGAAACGAGGCGGAGCTTCAGTCAGGTGTGGGATACAATTCCTATCTCCATGGATACCGCAGCCGAACATAACCTTCATTTAGCTGTTTGGCGTCACATGTCCCGGATGAGATTTACGCCAACAAAATTAATTATTTGTGTGGAATTTGCCATTTTTTCTGGTAAACATTAATCTTATGTATTTGCGTATATTAACCATGAAATTTAAACTACTATTTTTTACCCTTGCGTACAAATCTATGAATGCGCAACATTTTTGCTTTCTGCAATTACCAACTAATAAATCAGCATGTTTGTAAACAAGCTTTGTTTCCCACAGTACTTTCCCCGTGCGGTGACGTCAGAGGGCATGTACTTCAAGTCGTCCATTGATATGGTAGAGACTGAGATGGGTTTATTTACAATGTTAATGAGAACATGATAAATAATAGTGCTGGTTTTTTCAGTTTCCCTGGTAGTTTGTGCTGCAAGCAATGGGACACATACAGAGCAAGTCCACCACATTCGATAGTCTCCCTGCAGGAAAAGTACCCTGCGTACCCTGGGATGTTATAATTTGGTACATCATCATAACACAACCACATTTCCGCAACAACTATTACATTTGGTCTTGTGGCAAGTCTGTCAATCAGTAAGATTAGGTCAGGTAATTTGTTTTTAAGACTTCTGATGTTTATATACAGGATAGTTAGATCATTAGTTAGGGCAGTTGTACATAGCCTATTATGATAATCTGTTATATAATCAAATTTATAGTTATGGGTCATATCTGAAGTCTTGTTTTCTTTTGGAAAGGTTAGTGAGTAATATAGCAATATTACCACTAAACAAATTGTATTGAGTCCCTTCAATTTTCATAACAGTACAGAGCGATACAGCTAGGTTACTGGAACCAGCTGACAAGTTTGCGACCAATACAAGACAGATGTCAGCAAAAATAAGCATTATAGTTTCTGGACACATTACAAATAATAACAGGAGAAGGTTAAAGAATGCTACACTTTCTTGGTGAAAAGAGACACTGAATAATTGATGTGTTGGTGCTGTAAAGGGTACGGCCTACATAGTTAAGCAATTTGTTAAATGCTACAGAGTTAGCAGGTACTCTTTTATAACAGAAAATAGCACCAAGAGGACACCATGGAGATTCACTATTGGAATAATTGTCAACAATTTTAGCATGTTGCGAATTTTGTGGGCACACAAGCATAGTTAACACACTTGTCCTAGTAAAATTTAAGAAAAACATTACTTGTGAGAACAGAGTTGAGACTTACTAACAACAATTTTCTAGTTGGAGTTTCTGTATATCTTCATTGTTTACTATTCTGACTGCACGTGCCGATTCCGTCTTCCTGAAAAAGATCTTGCAGTCCTTCTTCCAAACCATTGAGTATAGATAAGGCTAGAGTGGTCTTTCCAGCATAAAATGTGTGGCAACTTTAGGAGGTCAGAATCTGTAGTTCTTGGTATGGACACCACGTAGCGCTCGTCGATTTCTGTAGAGACCACGTGGGTGGTCGGACAGCGTTGCACACCCTACTCGACCAAACCTGTTTTGAGGGGACGAGACTGACTCGTGCAAGGCCTTTGCTCACAACTGAGAACCCTCCCAGATCCCTTGCCATTCATGGTTGTCATGCAGGGGGAGGGGGCGCACTGTCTTCCTCGGGAGAATAGCCTGAGGAGGCAGCTTTTCTTAGTTTACTCTTTACAAGAAAGCAACAAACTGTGTGCTTCCTATCCGATATTATTTTTTATCGGTCTCGTTGCTCTTTATTAATTAAAAAAATTAAAAAAAAAAAAGAGAGTATTGCGCGAATTTACTAATGGTGCAATATTTTATAACATAATCGAAAAGATTACATAACTCATAACCTCGTAAAGTAGGCTAGTAAAATTTTCTTGACTTAACACAACGTTGCTGCTGTTACAAAGGGCAACTAAGTGCGTCTTTTAATAAAGAGCCGACTAGATATATTTTTAAAATTATGTTGAAGTAATATCTTTCAAGAGCTTTTGGCTGTCGCTGAACATGAACACAAAAACTGTTATAAAACTACAGATCACAAGGTGAACTACTGTTAAAGAGTTTAGACGACGGATAATTACCGTCATGACAAATTTACATCATAACGAAATAAAACTATTTTTTTTAAAAACTGCACTTGTACTTATGTTATATAGGCTTGGTCTGTAATCGAAAAGTTTAGTGAAAACATGTTGTAATGTAAATATTTTGACTGGTCATAAATTATAGTTTATTCGAACACCGGCAACATTGAAATATGATTAATGGATAACTCAATACTGTTGTGTTGCAAGAGAACAGTTAATTATCTTATTGATAAAAATGTACATAACCCTGAATAAAAGCCTTAGAAAAGGGAACACAAAAATATTCAAAAAACACCTTAAAGATTTCTTGATCATTAATGCTTTTTACACAGTCGATGAGTATTTGAGTGGATCTATGACAGTGTAGATCCTTATTTAAGATATTTATTCTAGGTTAAGATCCTGTTTCTTCTCTTGCATTTTTCTTTTGTTTTACATGTGGAGACTATGAAGTATGCTGACGCGAGCCTACGTGCTAGCCCGAACCGACAAGAAACGTTGAATTTCGCTCTTTTAGTGTATAATTTCATATGTATAACTTATGTCATTTATTCATTTTATTGGATATTGTAAATATGACTTGTCCGATATCTTTGTGCAAAAATGTACGCAAAAAAGATCCAAGGATGCAATAAACTAAATCTAAATATAAATTTACCTACTAACTTTTAACACAGACACTGAATTGTGAATTGTGTTTGTGCCTAGTTGTGTACATTATATATTGAATTATGTATGTGTATGTTATGGCCGCATTCCGTTACTGCTGATTTCACTGATTCAATAATCTCAGTAACATCAGCAGCAGTTCCGAAACTGCTGAGATTACTACCAGTGGCTTTCGCGGGCTTTCGTGTAAGCTCCCTGTGCAAGGCTAGACGACTACTGAGATTACTGGAGCTGGTGAGGTTGTGTAGTGTCAGTAAAGTAAGTGATGGCGGGAGTTTTAAAAATGAGTGTAGAACTTATGGATGTTACGAAGGTAACTGCTAACAACGGGAAATATCTAACCTCTCTGGACACGTCACTTGATGTTTGCGCATTTAAGATAAATTGTACAGCCGGTAGGAACCAATATAGTTTGATAAAAAATTGTTTATATATTATATCGAATTCAATTATGTAAATTTTGGTTGACTTTGTTTAAGTATTATTGTATTTAAATAGGAAAATGCACGGAACTATATTGCGTAACTTCGCTGCCAACCATACAAGCAGTAATGCAACTATAGTTAACGTTGAATTTAATGCAGTAACGGCTAGTAATATTTTTCAAAGGTTAAATTTTTAGTGCTCACTTTATCTCGAATGACCTATACCTGCATTTTTGGTATAATACGATTTAATAAATTGTGTTACAAGCCAAATTGGTTCTCTTATATCAGTTGATTCAATTTGTTGTTTGTATTTACAACCTATTTCATTACTGTATTGCCGATTATTCCGAAACTATTCTCGTTGAGACATACGCGATTTCCACTAACACTGAAACGGTCCCCATACAGCTGGCAGTAAACTCAGTAATCTGAGTGGTTTCAGCAGTAACGGAATGCGGCCTATGTATTGAATTGTTATGTGTGTGTATATATATCTTATATATGTAAAATTGACAAGTCCAACAACAATATGCAGTGTTATTATGGATGATGAATAAATAAATAAACTAAAAAAAAATATTAATAACTTACCCACTTCTGCTATACTTGCTGAAGTAACAGACACAATGTAGGTGCACCAAAACGAGTCAGCATAGTTCGTTTTTGGGGGCGGTACTGGGGAGGGCACCATGTTGACTCTCTCGTGATATTTTTACTCATTAGTAGTCCTAAACATAAAAAGTAGTGTCTTGTGTAGCTAAAATTTCAAGAGTAAGTTCACTATGCAAACTCAAACATAGGTCGTTTTCGTAAACTTTACGAATTCCGAAACTATTCTGAAATGCACAGCCCAATAATTTTCTGAAACTTATTAAAATGTCTGGTTTGCTTCCATTACAATCAAGAAACAGAATCTAACGGTAACTAATCTTAACTATTAAATTCACCACTCACTCAGCCTTCTTACTATGCACAATTGACGTTCACAAACGCATCTGTCCCACTTGCATTTAATAAAAAAAACAAACATACCAAGAAGAAACATACAAAAAAAAACGATTTCGATGTGTTTCTATTTTTAGCAGTTAGACCAACTTCAGGGAAAAACATTAAATCAATCACTCAGTGTAGCTACAGCAGAGGTTATTTTCAGTTTAATGGAATTGTTTTCTTATAGCTGCTATATTATATAACTTCAGTTAAATTTTACCGCTACTTATAGGAAAAGTTGGAAAGAAAAGGTTTTTTTTTGGTAGAGTTTGGAACAGGGAAAATTTCTGCCGCTAGACTCGCTGCTATCGCAAAGGAAATATTCGTTTTCTTATCTGCCACTAATTTCGCTTCGATCGCTAAGAGACCAGATAAATACGAAACCGTATTAAAATTAAATTTTAATGAACTTGGAAATTATATTTGTCATTTAATTTAATTTTCAAGTGAAAAGAAACCAATTTCGCCTTTTAAATTGTCAACTTAATGAAACTTAAAATTCAGGAATGCCCTGTGATAGGTCAATAGACGGCTTGGCCCGGAGCATTCGCACATTGAATCATGGGTAGAATCAGCTGTCAAAGTACAAACAATCGCGACAGACTGCTGCGTTTGAATGGACGGACGATTTATTTTCTTTAAATAGTTAGAAAATAACTTATATAAATCATGGATTCGGCTGTGTTTGATAAGTCTCAGACCAAATAATGTTCATGGAGCCTTGTTTGTCTGTATAAATGTAGACGATCTGTTAGTTGGAGAGTTGAGACGATGGCTCATGTACTGTGGCTTACTATGGGAGGGTAGCAAAACCGAATTTTTGAAAAGGACAAATACAAAAATAATATGTGTGCATGTATGTGATATTAAAACAATACCTACAGTACCTATTTCATCTAGGCAAAGCTGCTGTGGAATATTAGGGCCTGCTGAAATCGTGGACAATAGTCAGAATATTTAAAATGTTGGAACTTTCAGTGGTTGTGAGTGGTCAATGTTATTTGTCAGGTTTTGTAGGGCTA
>PNEQ01013331.1:0-18938 GCA_003012365.1 Medauroidea extradentata
AGGCGGTAGACGGTAGGTGGTTGATGGTTGATGTTGGTGGTTGGTCCCAAAATCATTTAACTCGCAGTTGGTGGTTGGTGTTGGTGGTTGGTGTTGGTGGTTGGTGTTGGTGGTTGGTGTTGGTTGTTGGTGTTGGTGGTTGGTGTTGGTGGTTGGTGTTGGTGCGAGTTCAAAATATTGAACTTTATACCACCAACCGGCCAATCAGAGAGTGTGTTACCACCAACAAGCGAATCCGAGTGTGTGTTGCTGTGTACTGCTACTGACCAATCAGGAAGTGTGTTGCAGATACCACCACAAAGCATAACAACACATGTTTTGAAAAAAAAAAAAACAATACAAAACGATGGCTGAAAAGACTGGTATTGACATAGGATTATTAATTTGTGCGGTATGTCAGAGACCACCCGTCTTTAACATAAAACACACGATATACAAAAATAAATCCCTAAAAGCAAAAACATTGAAATAAATTGCCGACATTGTAGGAACAACTGGTAAGTTCAAACAGTGGTAGACGATTTTTTGTTTCAATCACATGTGAACATTCGCAGATGTAAACATTCCCAAACATAAACAATATACCATTTTACAGATTTATTGCCACCTGGTGGCTTATTCACTAAACAGTAAACTCGCTCTTGCCAACAGTTTATTGTGCCTTGGGATGTGTCGCACACCAACCACCGATACCAACCATCAACACCAACCACCAACACCAACGCCAATTGTGCCAGGGCCTTAAGAAGTTAAACAGCCAAGAATGGGCGTTTAAGTTTTAACTTTAGTTAGCTTGATTTAATCGAAGTTTGTGTGTGGTGGGATGCAGTAAAAAGGTAATCCTGGTTAACTCAACTTTTAACTCGGTTTATTATGTTAAACAATTGTGGTGAAACTGGCCCTAAGAGTTTTGTTATGTTAAACTATTATTCCTCTAAAGGGGGAAAACATCCTGGTTGTGTAATTACTGATATTTTTATATTATTGTTTATTATTTTATTACTTGTAATGTAATGAGCAAATTTAATTGTAAAAAATCTTATTTTCAGGAAACAAAATGGAGCTGAAATTACTGGTCAAAAATAGCAGAATGTTCCCATGAATATAATCTATGATAGTATAAGATGCTTTTGAATTGTAACTGTAACTGTACAATAAAAAAACATACATTTCCAATGGTTGATAAAACGTGTTATATTTTTTTTCACAAAATACTATATTCCCTGGCAAAGTTTTGAACCTTAAATGTCATTCTAAAATTGATAGGGCACAGAAAAGCCTAAGATTGATGTGCAGAAAATAAAGCTAAATCCAAAAAGTTCTGTGTATGTGTGTGTAACACGTGAAGCCAATCTGGACTATTGCTGTGGTCATGACAATTTTAAAGAGGAAATAATTTTGACTAGAATTTAAAAAATCAGTGTAATTTTATTAAATAAACTTTTGTAACAGCACTATAATTTTTGTATTGTTAAGGGGGTAGTTCACAGTACATTTAATAATTAGTTTTTTTATTTGGATGAGATATGGTATGTTTTGCAGAACTTCATTGTGACTACCTTTTGCAGAAATGACAATTTTTTAACTTTTCATAGTTTAAAACCCAAATTCACACAAAATGGTTTTATGTATTAAAGGAAAATAAAATGAATCTCGCAGGAATGAAATAAAACACACTAAAGAACAGTTTCATGAGCTACAGCATATATTTAAAAAACTTCATACAATTTTTTTTTTAAATTTTAAAACATTTTAATTTAAAATAAAAACTTGTAAATTTTCCTTTTAATTTTTAAAAATACAAAAAAATTCTGTGCAGGTTGTTAACTAAATGACATGACACTGTTTTCCAATGTGAATTATCTACCCCTGTTGGAGTTGCTATCCGAGTTCTGTGGATACTTCATATGAGGGTGGCCACCTCATCTCCAGCCTCCCGGTGGAAACTTTGATCAGCCTGCACACTTTGGACTTCTCTTTCTTCCTAAGAGGAGGAGAGTGAAACACCGTTTCACTGAATTCAACCGATACTAAGTCGTGGAAATTTTTTCGCCCGTCGAAGAATCATTTAATAGTACGGCTTTGCTGCACTCTCAAGACTCGACTACGCTATGTCCCATGGATGACGTGGGCTGACTTGCCCTGGAAGGTGATTGGCCGAGTGAAGCACGAATAGCTGACCAGGATTCGGCAGTGACCTGCTCTCTAGCGGCCTTTTCCTGAAGCTGCAGCTGTTACGTCGTATATAGAGGGTAGTGTTGCGAGCGCTGTGCAAATTCAAGATCCGACCTACTTGAGATGTTCGCTACTTCTAGTTCCGGCGCTAGTGGTCTTCTCCCACCATGGACTTGTTGATGTCATTAGTTTGGGGAGGGGAGCAAACTGAGTATACATTCGGGGGTTTTTGTGAGAGTGAACCAGAGATGGCGAGACTTTTAAGTTAAGTATGTGTATTAGAATGTAAGACTATGACAATATTTTGAGTTGTATTTATGCCCGTTTGGGGGCTCTGTTCTCATTGTTGTAATGACAGTCATTTGTTTTGCTTCTGGTAAATTAATTTCCATTTAGTTGGCATAAGGTTTGGAGTTAGGTTTTTCTTGCACAGAGATGCCATGATTGTGGGCATATATGTTGTCGCCCAGAGTAAAATAAAAGTGTAATATATCAAGGTGCCATATTGGCCTTATAAAATTTAATGATAAAGCTCATGGAAAAGGTAGCATATTTGCTCGTTGTCGTAGTAAGAGACGCCATATTGAATGGTTAAAATGTTAGCGAGAAACAATTAAAATAATGTGATTTAACATCAACGAATAATTTCTTTGCTCAGAGGTGATAGAGAACCTTTGTATTAGGAGCTGTTATTAAGTCTTGACCACGGTCGTAGAAGAACAGGTCTGGACACTCGCCTATCTAACAATGTATTTTGCTTGACCCCCTTGTTGTTTGGCTGTAGTTCGTCAAGTTACCGAGAATGTTGTACTTTTTGGCGCTGTTTTCCGGGCGGTCGGACTCAAACTCTGTCCAATTTTTTCCATTGTTAAATTTATAAAGTAAATAAATATTGCAGGAGCCTTTTCTTAAATTTGTGAGCGAAGAAAGTATTTCATAAATTGATAAAACATACGTTTTGATAAATTGTTTATCTTAGCGGATAGGAAGTGGCCGGAGTTTAGTCCGACCGCCGTAACATCAGCACCAATAAAAGACAATATTCTCGGTAACTTGGTGAACTACAGCCAAACAACAAGTGGGTCAAATATCCAGGCGAGTGTCCAGACCTGTTCTTCTATGGCCGTGGTCTTGACTAAAGACTAAATCATTTTTATTGATTGTATTTAATCTTGTGTAATCTGAACTATCAATTCAGTGTGCCATTTTGGTGTTATGAAACTAAAAATTATCATTGAAATAATCCAAATATTTATATTAAGATGCCATGTTGGCTTGTAAATTAATGTCTCACATAATGAAGCCATACTGGCTTTTTGGATTTTCGTGTATGTGTATAAAAAGAAATGTATATAACTTAAGTTGGGCCACAACGAAAAATAAAAGAAATAGATTTTGGCCTAAAATATATCTGCCCAAACATAAATGATTGAATATTATTCATTTATTATATTTATTGTTTCCCTGTGACCTTTCTGTTCGGTTTATCATGGTTTCTGTGGTATTCTGATAGTGGTGACCTAACTGGTGGGCACCTTGGTAGCCTAGGAGCAAAATAGCATACCACAGATACATTCCCTCTCTTGGGAAGAAAGATATAGCATACCACAGATACACTGCGCATATGCTTTAATTGCATTTTTTAAATGTACATCTTCAACCTCTTCAACCAGTACAGTATGGATTTTGTTATGATTTTGCTATGCGATGTGTGTTGTTATTCAGTTTAATGTAGTAGCTATTATTATTATCTTTATTATGTATTATCTATTCTTTTGCAACATTCTACTAAATGTTCTGGTGTTAGTGCGTGAAGGAATAATGAGTAGATAAGTTCATTTTCAACCAAGTTTTATTGCCTTGTCTTGGCACAACCATTGTTATACAAGGTTTGTCGGTTTTGCACTCACTGATTATTCACTCTCTGGTCTCAGAAATATGCAGTCAAGTTAGGTCTAGGGCGTCAGCTTTCTGCCACCCGAACTTGTGACACTTTGCAATTTTTCTATATAACTGGTCCGAATACCTCAACTCGTAGGCATCTCGATGCATAAACTGAAGATGCCCGGCAGTATCACCATGGCCCGCCGACCTCTTGATTCAACACTATTTCTCTAACAGCGCCCTGATGTCTGAACTGATGCTCAGTCGGAGCACCCCGGCCCTCCTTATTTGAATCGCAATGCCGTCTTCTGCAGCTCGAAAACGGCTGTCCAAAATCAGTTAATAAAACCTAGCCTTGCTCTTGTTCGGCGCCAACATCCCTGATTCTTACCCTGCAGGATTTGGTTCAAATGGGCCAATCATGAGACAGTTTTCCAAAGATGGCCCCACCTCTCGAGGACAATAACTTCCTGTCATTGCCATATTTATTACAATAATTACTCAATATCATACCATTAAAAATCGACATTTACCCTTCATGTATTACTTAATACCTAAAATTACGTATATATTTATTATAGTTACCATTTAACATTTGCATCTTAAACACTATGGCCTGGCTTTCCTCCACCATCGTCCGACAGCTGTAGGGGGTTTAAATGAGCGGTAGTGGGGGCGAGAAGGTCCAGACACTGGCCACGTGTACTTGCTAGTTCCACAGAGACAAAATATATACATTCATGTTTTTCTTAACTAAAATTCTGCCTGACATGATGAGATGAATGAATGTTATTACAGAGGTGGCGACCATATTGCACATCACATTTTATAATTTCAATTATTCAAAGCAGTGATTCACATTAAGAATATGATAATACAAGCAGAGCTTTCTGCCGACAAAAATGTGCAATAACCATAATTTATGAACAAAAAAATAGTTACTCTGTGGCAGCTATTTTCTATGAAACTGAATTATGGTGGATAGTAAGCCTTCATATGCAAATACAATCATAAATACACTAAATCCAGCATCTGTTACAATAGTATCTCAAAACTTACTCAACAATATGAAAATTATGTTGGTGTAACAATATTCTTTAGTCGTCTTTAATAGCAAAATATGACCCATTCATTCATTTAAATGTTAAATGTCTATGCCATTTTGCCAAACATTTGGGAATAATTAATGTTTGTGTTACTTTGTGAGTGACAAGAGTTAAGGACTTGAATTTCCCGGATTTAATAATTAACACGCTCGCTTAAACAAACTTTAGTGCAACTCTTAAAGAATTTGGTGACACAACTGATTTCGAATCGCTATATTGACAATGCTATTACTCCAACTAATTACTTCTACCACAGCGCAAACTAGCAGAACTATCAGTAACACAAAAGGTTCAACCATTTAGCGCGAGTGTCAAGACCTCCATTTCTTAGATCATGGGTGTCTTTTTCATAGAATTTGAGGATTGAAATATTATAACCATGGCCAAGTACAATGATAGGAAGTAAATTTTAAAAAGTGTACTTGCATGCTGAATTTTTAAAATAAACTTATGAAACATCGTCAAACTATATAAATATGCAATCTGCATTGACATGTGGCAATTAGACATAAACCATTAAAAGAGGTAATTCTGTTTCAACAATTAATGATGGAGATTGAAAACAAACTACACAGAACTGATATGTTCTTAATGTAACCTTCGTTAATATCCAACTTTCCAATATACTGAATAAAATTAAGTGTTTGTTAATGACATGTGTTAGTATAGGCGAATTATCAATTCGTTATTATTATTGTACCTGGCATGGTGGAGCAGTGGTAAAACAGTACCGAAGTCATTCAGGATAAAGTGAGCACTAGAAATTTGACCTTTGAAAATTATGAATAACTGTACTGCATATAACTCAACATTAACTATAGTTGCCTTACAGGTAGTATGGTTGGCTGCAATGTCATGCAGAATAGTTCCTTCTATTTTCTTATTTAAATACAGCAAAACTGAAACAAACTCATTCGAAATCATCATAACTGTATTTTATGTAATTAATAAACTTTTTTTCATCAAACTGTATAAGTTCCGACCGACTGCACAATTTATCTAACACGCACAAACATTAAGTGCAGTGTCCAGAAATGTTAGACAGTTCGCATCATTAGCTGTTTTGTGCGGAAAGATGAGAATTTACTTAAAATAGAACTCAAGCAAGGTATGTTTGAGTGCTCACTTTATCCCGACCGCCTATAAACACTCGTCTTGCATTCGGGAGGACTCGGGTTCGATTTCCGGCTCCGACATCCTGATTTCGGTTGTCCAGGATTTTCCGAAACCACTCCTGACGAATGCTGGGACAGTTTCTTAAGATCTAGTGCAATCCGTGGGCAAATAAATAAATTAATATATTTCGTTGTAACATTTGTACTGTGTTTGTGTTTGTTGTCCGACTGATGTGTAAAACATTGACAATCTTCGGTTATGTATTTGTTTTTCCTATCCAAGTTACGAGGGCCTGAACTATTATATATAACTCAATTCACCGACATTTGGTCAGTTTTTTACCTTACGAGCGACAGAGCACACACTACTACTAGCCAAAATTCCGCCGAGTCTCTCGAATTCAATCTTGATGTCTTTCCTCAGTTTGAAGAAATCTGTACAATAAAGTACGATCAAATTAACAAAATTATTTAAATATTTACTAGTATCATAAAAAAACAAAACATAAACATATTTTCCGTTGTAGAGTCACGACTCACGTTTTATTTTCAAATAAATTTTTGCAACTATAGGCTGTGCAACTAACAACCATTGTGTGCTACAATTGTTAAATACCAATCAAAATTATACACTGTACTTTTAACATCGTCAACAATACTTTACTCAGACTATTTTCGTGAAATTTTTTACCTATAGCCATTCAAAACACAGAATTCACTGGTATTTCTGCCAATCACATGATGGTGGCCTAGCAGACTGATAAGCTTTAAGTTTGTGACATCATGTGAGCTCCTACCCTTCATACCTCTATGATACCTATTTGGCATGTAAAGTGTTGTTTGTGTATATTTCATGTTTCTATGATTCATTATTTTTTCCAAATGTCCGAACTGCACTTATAAAAATTTTAGTTTTCGCAGGTCACAACTTCTCATAGGAGGATTTAACAAACACAGGTAAGCTGTTTATTATGGTGTAAATAATTTTGATAAATGTTTTGTAAAATGCTGCAATCACAGGGTACGACAAAAGCGACACAATGAGTGCGATGAGACACTAAAATATATCATTATCTGCAGCATGTCCAGTACTTAAAAATGTTGCATAGAAATAGTTAATTTCCACAACATACTAACCTTTGTAAGACAGCCACTGAAGCTTACAATATTTCAGATTTTTACAGTTTATTTGTAATATATTTTAAATACCACTAGCACTCCGAAGTATGGAAATAAGCACTCAATTACACATTTGCTTAAGAAGGTTATGGCTTGGTTTTGTTAACCAAAAAAATTCTCTTTAAAATAAATAAACGCAATTCACTACTAACTTACCAGTTTCACCGACATTTGGAAGAAAATGTAATTCCGATTAGAATAACAGCGACATAATTTCTATTCGGACTTCACCCTGCATCCACCATTTTTTTGTCGCACTTACCTGACCTCACAGGAACCTCTGTGAATTAACGGACATTTTTGTTTTTAGTGTCGCATAGGTCGTGATATTTCTGTCTGTTTGTGTAATTCGCGGTTTCACTTCCGCCAGAGTGCAGCACTGCATACGACAAAATTGAGGGCAAAGACGGCATCAACAAAGCTACTTGGCCATTTGTTTGCTTGTATTTGTATTATAATTTTTGTTTTGGTGCGAACCAGGTGAAATAAAAATATGTATCAGCCACCAATAGACATGTATGAAGGAATTGGTTGTGTAGAAAATTTCCGCTGTCTGTTTATCAAAGTTTTGGCAATTAAAAATATTAATTAATGTGGGATTGTGTTTTTGAATACGTACAAAAGTCACGTTCGGGAATAGTATGTTCTAAATGACTGACTTCTTGCCTGACGTTATAAATAGCATACATAGCTAATTTCAAAATGTACTACATAAATATACGTTGAAAATCCCCTCAAGAGTTTCATTTGAACATGTGAAACAGTCAAATGAGGGATGTCTGAAAAATTAAGAAATGTCAACTATTGCTTTGTTCCAACACAGTAAAATTACAGCAGTTTTGAAATTTTGAAAATAGGTAATGATATTTTTATAAAATATTTAAAACACATATAGTGAAACTACAACGAATTTTTTGTTTAGTGATACTAGATTTATTTCGTACATCCATAAAATATTTTCTGACTAATGCCCGGTTGCACCATTCTAGTTCGAGGTTCAACCCAAGATCGAGATTCGGCACGATCTTAGATCGAGACATTTTACTGTTGCACCATTCGAGTTTAGTATTTAGACCGAGATCGACTGGAACTTTATTTTGAACTGCCGATTGTGGAGGTTCGAAATCTCTGGATCTTGGATTCATATGTTTTTATTTAAGTAGCCAATTTGTAAACTCTATATTATGGTAGTTCCATCAATACATTTATATCGAGGATTAATAAAATAGGTAAATGCATAAATAAAGGCAAACCTTGAATTTGTTTGTTGAGAAATCTTTTTATCGACGAATAAGATTAATAGTTTTTTGAAACTAGATTACACTTTATAACAAGAATGCTTTCGTCCGACTCTGAACCTGAAGGTGAGAATAATGTTGTTGACGAATTACTAGACATGGCTGTTTTGAGGCATAGACCAAGAATCTATAAACCAAGGGCCAATCCTATGGAAGAATTTGACAACAAAGAAATTTTATGTAGGTTAGATTTGTCGAAGAATACGGTTGTGCAAATTTTGGACCTCGTCGAGCCAAATTTGCCAGTTTATTATAGCCGCAACAAGCCTGTAACATCCCTTAACCAGTTACTTATAACTTTGAGGTTTTATGCAAAAGGGGCATTTTTGATAGTGTGTGGTGATTTGATTAATGTCCACAAATCCATTGTCTCAAGAACAGTCAAAAGGGTTACACACATTTTTGTAATGCTGGGCCATAACCTAATAAAAAAAAAAGCCAGGAAATTTTACTGAAAGAAGGGAAACTATGCAAAAGTTTCATCAAGCTGCAGGTTATCCAGGGGTTATAGGCTGCATTGACTGTACACACATTCCCACACAGGGAATAATGCAAAGTTATTTAGAAATAGAAAGAAATTTTTTACATAAATGTTCAATGCATTTGTAAAGCTGAACTCATATTTACAAATGTTGTTGCCAGATGGCTCTGCTTTACCCACAATAATACAATATTTAACCAAAGTGATGTGTATGCTCAGCTTGTAAATATTCCAGAAGGAGTACTGCTGGGTGACAATAGTTATGCTTGTCAGTCCTATTTGTATACACCTTACTGAACCACACTACTCAAGCAGAGCAAATTACAACTATCTGTTTTTTTTTTTAATTCAAGGATGTGCAGTCTACTTTCAACAGATCTATAAGCTATGTTTTTTCTAATAAACATTTCGTTTCGTGCTGCTCGACGATGTTTCCTCCATATTTCAGTATCACTTAAAAATTTCTGTGTTAAAAAATTCAGTGCTGAAATTTAATTTATAAAAGGATCATAGATAAACGGGTAATAATCTAAACTATTCATATGAAAACTAACGTCACTTATTACATCATGAAATACGGACCAATAACAGAATTTGTTTCAAATTAGCTATCGATATCTCAGTTCCGAAATAAGACCGAAGAATCTGAGATCGAGATTTGTACAATTGTATTGATGCAACACTTACACAGTGGAACCGATATCATACTCCATCTTGGTTTCAAACGAAGTTCATTCGATCTCGGACCGAACCCAATGTTGGTGCAACCGGGCATAAGTCGTTACAATTATCTAAATAAAATTTAAATATATTTGTATAAATATCTGCAAAGACAGTCCCAATTTGATAAATAGAATGTGTTACGAAATAAACACTAATATACTTGTTGCTTTAGATAATTTTTGTAATTGACAGTTTGCATACAACACGTACTGCACACGTACAACGTACTAATAATGAATATTTGTTGTGAAGAACTACTGGTACTTGTTTTTAATTTACGTATGTAAACTTGCTATAATTTTTAACTTTTGTCCTATTTCAAACACACACACACACACACACACTACACACACACACACACACTACACACACACACACACACACATATATATATATATATATATATATATATATATATATATATATATAAGTTACCCAGTACAAAGCATCTGCGATTGTCACCTGGAAAATAATGCTTTGAAAACTTTTTATCCCAAACTAACACAGCAACACGGAAAGTTCGGACTATTTTTAATATATGCAAATTCAGAACATTTCAAGTTACTCGTTTTATACGCAATAAAATTCTTAAATATGTATATCTGAACTTTCACATTGTCGTAAATGGCGAAACATTTGTTTTATTATTTTTTTTTTGTGGCCCAAAAGGGGCACACCCTAGGTTGGTGTTGATGCCATCTTTACTAGTTCATAAACTTACCACCAGATGTCGGCCACTTTGCACGACAGCGCGAATTGCATCTATGTGATTTTTTTTCGTATATAATGATTCAAAGATATTGGACAAGTTATATAAATTACATAATTTTAAGTTATTTATGTCGTGCCTATGTTGGTCTGGCATGATTCCAGCAATAACAGATAATGAATACAAGCACTGCAATTTAGTACAGTGCTAGAGCTTATTAATTCTGAAATGTTAGCTCTACCAGAGTTAATGTTTGTGTTTTCTCTACTTTATTGTGTACATTATATTCATACTGCTTGTGAGCACACATAAATCACTAATGCTATAATCATATAGGCATAGCGACACGTCTGCAGCGACATGAAAATAAAAAATATGTCATCCAGTCAGCACAGAGAGCTCTGTAATGTCAGTTCCACAGAAATGGCGACCGCGATGTGTTTTCCAAATAGAAATTTAATCGATTTTATTCGAGTCGGAGTTTAATTTGGCGCCCAAATGAGACTTAAATGGGTTAGTTAGTAGTACATTTTGTTGATTTAATTTTTAAGAGATATCATCGTTGGGTATCATAAGCAAATCATAACTTTTTTTTAAGAAAACATGGAATAGTAACTTTAGTTCCAAATTTCGGAAAGCTGTTGGGGATTTAAAATATAAATTACAAATTAACGAAAAAAAATTAAAATACTGTAAATAACTGTGTCTGTCGTACTAGAGGTTAGCATACAATGGCAATTGACTATTTACAGGTAAAATGTTTTCAGTATTTATCATAGGGCAGCCAAATTAGTGTTCGCAGTAATAATAATTTTTAGTGTTGTGTCGCTTTTGTTGTGTCGTTTTGTCGCGCCTATGTGGTTACACCAGCATAGTTTGTCAGCAGTAAGAACATCACGTCAGTCATGATTTCATTACTGCCAGTGATTTTAAAGTTTAGGAATGAAGAACAGCATTGAAAAACATTTGCAATTGTGTGGAATTGTGTATTTATTTATTTGTTATATAAGTATATAGTTTGACTTCATGTAAGAGAATGGACTGAAATCGGATCTTAAAAGTGAGAAACTGGCTGTCAAAAAAATTTTTTTTAATAACTTAATTTAAAATCTAACTAGGCCAATACAAGACTGTAGCAGAGCATAGAGTATGTCTTGGTGGACAGTTATAATTTAGCATCAATATAAACCTATTAAGCTCAAAACATTTAGCTAGGTAAATAAATTAAAGAATTTTTTAAAAACAATTTCCATGCTTCAATTTCACAGCTAATAATGAAATTATTTTATTAATTATAAATTTAATTAAGTCATACAAGGCATATTTCACATTTACTTATCTCTTGTAGCCTACAACAAACTATTTGAACTTTTGAAAGTTGAATAAAAATATATTTATACATGAGAGCGACAGTTTATCCTTTTTAAATAACACAGGAATAAATCAGAAAAAACTGAGTGACATAACATATTTGCATGTTGTCATAACTACCTTGTAACATGCTGCAACAATTTTCTAGGCCCTGAAAAAAAAAACATTAACAGAGTTGCCAACATTATGCTACATAATAAGGTAAATATTCTAGTGTAGTTCCTGTCACTCTATTTCAATAAAATATTTACATCAGTGCTATTTGTTCTCTGAACGTACAATATTGTTCCCAAGCTGATGGCTTAATGAACACAACTATTTGATCTTCACTCTTGACTGACTTACTTTCTACAATATTTGCAAAGAGTGCTGCTCTGAAAGAACGATACTTTCTGTCAATATGTTTTTGTCGCCTGTATCTTTCTTTGCTACTTGCTGCTCTTATTGTGGACTGATTGTCCTCAAAAATATCAATGGGGGTTTCATCAGGAAAGTTCAAGACGTACATAAGATTTTTCAATCAATAGGCAACTCATTTGTACCTTATTGGTAACAACTCAATAAACTTACTGAGGCACACAAATCGACATTGAACTTGAAATAGCAACAACATTATTTTGTAATAGGGGAGGCACTCAACCCACTCTCGTTAACTAGAACGGGTAGTACACAGGACATTCCAGCCCTACAATGTGTACTCCCATGGAAGCGTGCTATCATAGGTGTAAATAACTCGCACAACAATTGTATACAAACTACTTAATATATTTTCACATCTACATACAATATTCTCAGTATACATTTCACCTTTAAAACCTGCACCCACTAACAGTTTCTAATCCTGACCCCTACTACAAATGTATATTGACACGTCTCGTTGGGTCGCACACATAGAAAACACGTTGTTGTAGGCTCGTACGTGTCTGCAGTATAGATCACGATACCTTCCGACGATGCAATATCTATTCCGGCATTAAGATACTCCTAGGGCAGCGTCCAAACGGTGCTCATTCTCTTCTCTCCTTGAAAAGGTACACACAATGGCATTAATAAATCTGCACACAATCCTCGACGGTACTCGGGCATCAGTTTCTTCGGTAATTCCTAGTCCCAGTAGCAGTTCACACAATATAAGGGCCCAGCCATTCACGAGTGTCACCACAACACATGAAGCTCCCACCATCACTCTACTCAGGTGATGGTACACCAACAACTTATGTCTGTAGACTCTGGTAACTCTAGCAGCAGAATGCCCCTTGTCAATCTCTAGCAAACTGACTCGTTTTGTCCAGCTCAAGCAGCCGACACTCTCACCCGGCGCACCGCACCCGATCACAGTGCAAGACACCCTAGCAGCCAACACACCAACTAACGGGTCAGGGCTGCCACCTGACCAAAGCAAAATATCTCAATAGCTGATAACATACCATGTCCAGCCGAAAGGAGACGTGGGCACAGTCTCAATTTGTCGACACATCTTCTTTACATCGTTGTCATTACATTTATAATGCAGCATCTCAAACTTGAAAATTTGATCCATTGGTGTACTTAATTGGTTTACACTCACTCATGACATATTTATTAAGGATACCTTCCAAATAATTTTCTTGACTTATTTCAGTGACAGTCTCATGAAAATTCAGTTTTACATGAATGTCCAAGAAATATGGCACAAATAAGTCTTTCAAGTCAAAGTTTTTCCACATACCTTTCTCACATCACCTATTTCTGTCTCATAAGAACCAAACAAAAGCAGCTCTTCAACATATAAAAGAATATAACATGTTTCACCATCTTTACACATACTTATAGATCTAACGAAATTATCTTCTCTTATGACTGTGACAAATTTCTTATTCCAGCATTTTTGTGATCTTTTTAACCCATTTATTGACTTGTTAAGTTTAACAATACTGTTTTTACATTTAGCTCCTTCAGGCGGCTTCATGTAGACCTCTTCCAAAATATCTGCATATAAAAATCTCTCCTTACATTTCTGCTAAATAGGCAATCTGAGTTTATTTGCAGCAGCAACAAAAATTCGAAACATAGCTAACTTTGCAACTGGAACATACATTTCACTCAAATCAACAATCTCACTTTGTTTAAACCCTCTCGTAGCCAGTTTAGCTTTGTATTCGTCTTGTTCGCCCCAATGCTTTAAAAACCCACTTGCTACTGATAACGACCTTACCTTTAGGTACATCACACGCAGACCATGCATTATTGTCTTCTAGCATTTTCAGTTCCTTTTCGATTGCCTGTGACCACTTACATGCATCCTTTCTTTTCGTGGCCTCACTGTACGTAGATGATTTTTTATTTTATACACTAAGAAAACATGTTTCATAGTCCTTTAGCCATACTGGTTTCTAGACCTCTCGCTGTATTCGCTCCGTACCTGTTACTCTTTTGGTAGTTTTCCCGAGGCGCAGTTTATCGTTCTGTAAAGGGTCAACAGTTCCAACTAAGCTGTTAGCTAGAGGACAATGCGGTGGTCGGGCGTATCCTGACTCCCTGCCTGATGGTAGACCGAAGCGGGAAAGTCTTCATGATGTGTCCGCTGCGAGAAAATATAAACCCCTCGAGAGAGGAATTACTTAGCTTGTATTCGTTCCATCATCTCACGATGCTCTGCTTCTTCTTCCTTCTTACAGCATTCACTGTCATCTTCCTCTTGATCACTTCTTGGCTCTTGCTCCTTACTTGATTTTGTTTCTCGGATTTCACCACTGCTTTTATACTGTAGGTCGTTTTTGTTTTCGTACTCTCCTGATGGTTTTAACAAAACTACATTTTCTGTGTTGTTTTATTGTTCGATTTTACTTTCAGTCAGGAAAATAACACATCTCTGTAGTTCTACCTTCCTTTAATCTGTAAAGTAGATTACATACACCTTAGTGCCTTCAGAATATCCATAAAAGATGCCTCATAAATATTTTTAATCCCGCTTCTTCCATTTTTCTTTGGGTATGTACACAGATACTTCAGAACCAAACTCTTTAACATTAAATGTCTTCTGAGTCTGTAGTGTACTGAATTTAGACATGATGTGTATGAGTTCTATGGTGGATGTCCGATGTAGTTGGAAAGTGCTGTTCTTGTTATGTTGTGTGCTTGTAAAGGGAAACGGAATTAAAGTGGTTGTTATCCAGTATGAAGGTGGTATTATTGAATATATCACAGATGGTGACGATGTAAATTTGATAATCGGTTATCTGGTGCGAATGGCTGCGTGGTTGATGATAATTATGGGCAAGTTGAATACCGGATTGCCAGGAAGCGAGACAGATTTGGCGTCGGGTGCAGATGCAGGGGCACAGAACAAGGCATGCGGACGATTGCAGGTTATGAGTAATATAGGTTCAGTGGAAAACTATGATGTGGCGACAGACTGGGCTATTTCCTGTGAACAACTAGAACAGTATTTTGCAGCTAACCATGTGTGCGATACAGACAAGGTACCTGTGCTATTGACTGTAATTGGTTCACAGGCATACAAAATATTCCATGATCTGTGTGATCCGGTTCTACCGAAGGACAAACCGTACGAGGAGCTTGTGGCAATATTGAAAAGGCAGTTTTCACTGGCGGTCGCTGTATTTCGGGAGCGCATAAAGTTTCATAACCTTAGGCAGCAGACTGAGGAAAGTGTTAAGACATGGTATGCGAGGTTAAAAATGCAGCAATGTTATGTAAGTTCGGAGTTTGTGAAGGACCATTTTGTAGTGGGAATGCTCCCTGGTAAGTTTTTGGAGCGGCTATGCGAAGAGAGGCCGGGCGAGGAGCTTGAACGAGTTGCGAAACATAGCTGTGAAGAAGGAATGTTCCGTACGGGAAGCACCGAGGACAATGCTGGAGGTGAATGCTGTTAACACATGGAGTACCAGTTCTTACCAGGACAAGAAGCAGGAAGAAGCGGTTGGCAAGATGGCATTTGGCAGTACCAATTACAAGCCGAGGACTACTGGAAAACAACACCACACTGGGATGGAGCAGTGCTGTTACACTTGTGGAGAGCCAAATCATCTATTCAAAACCTGCAAGTACAGGAAGTTTCAATGTGACAAGTGTTTAAAGTGGGTCATCTAGCCAAAATGTAAAAGCGAGGTAGTGAATGATGTGAACGTTAAGTAAAAATTATTGTCACGACATCGCTCGGTCAGGTGAGCCCATGTTTGTTCAAGTTGTGGTTAATGCAAGGGCAATTGATATGGAGTTGGATACTGGTGCACCTATTTCGTTATTACTTTTTTCTATGTATAAGGATGATTTTAGTCACTGTAGACTAAAACAGACCACAGTGGTATTGAAGTTGTATGGTGGTGAAATGTAGAAACTGGTGGGAGAAATAGATGACAGCATAGAATGTAATGGTAGTTGTGTACAGGGAAGATTGGTAGTAGTAGAGACAAGGGGTGTGCCTTTGTTGGGAAGGGACCTTATCACCTGTCTAAAGTTGATAGAGGTATCTAGTTGTAATGAGGTCAGTTATTCCAACATGAAATTGAGTTCGAGGTTTGTAGAGGAATTCTAAGAGTTGTTTGATGGGAAACAGGACACTTACAAGTATAATAAAGTAGGATTGAAAGTGGCAATGGAAGCTTGGCCAGTTTTTTGTAAGCCTGTAACAGTTCCATTTGTCTTACAGGAAAAGGTGAATCAGGAACTTGATAGGTTAGTAGTGGAGAAGGTGATTAGTAGGGTAGATGCCACTTAGTGGGGTACGCCAATTTTACCAGTGATTAAGACAAACTGTAATATGAGATTGTGTGCTGATTATAAGATAACTGTGAACAAGTTAATTGAGGATGTGTGTCACCCCATTCCTAGGGTGGAGAAACTGTTTGTGGCATTACAAAAGGGGGGGGGTATATTTTTCAAAAATCTATTTGTCTAATGCATATAGCCAGTTGTGTGTGACAGAGGAGACGGGTAAACTGTTAGCGTAGAGCACACACAAGGGAATTTTTGTTGTGAATAGGTTGCTGTTTGGTGTGAAACCTGCATGTGCCATATTTCAGAGAACCATTGAGAAGGTATTTTGGGCTGCAAGGGGACGGTGTCATTTTTAGATGACATTGTGGTAATGGGTGCTACAAAGTCAGAGCATTTGGACAATTTACGGCAGGTCTTTACCAAATCGAAGGAGGCTGGGTTCAAACTGAACTGGGGAAAGTGTATATTTTTTGGTGAAAAAGTTTATTATCTAGGTCATATGATCGACAAAGAGGGCATCAGTAAGGAACCTATCAAGATCAAGGCTGTTAGTAAGGAGCCCCACCCAGTTGATGTGGAGTCATTAAGACATTTCTAGGCACCAGTTAATTATTACCAAACATTTATACCAGACCTGGCAACTATTGTAAGCCCATTATATGCATTGTTGAAAAAGGTTGTTGGTTCATTTTGATGGGGACAAACCGGTTAAGCTGACATGCGACGCCACTGCGAAGGGAATAGCAGCTGTATTGACACATATATTTCCTGGGGGTGAGGAAATACTCATAAGCTTTGCGTCTAGAGTTTTAACGAAGGCGGTATCAAATTATTCTGTCATTCATAGAGGCATTAGCTCTGTACTGGGGGGGGGGGGGTGAAAAATTTTTCCCAGTATTTGATGGGAAGACATTTCATATTGGAGTCGGACCACAAAACGTTGTTGTCACTATTTGGTCAATGGCTGCGGGGAGGCTCCAACGGTGGGCGTTGTTTTTGTCAGGGTTTGACTATGCACTAAAATATGTTGCGGGCAATGGCAATGTTGCGGATGGGCTATCGAGATTACCGTTAAAGGACGAAGTTGAGATTAACCAAGTGGAGCCGGTGGAGGGGGAGTATTTGCACCTAGTAGAACAGGATGGCAGTTGATGCCAACGATCTAAGACAGGAGACCTAGGCGGACCCCACCTTAAGAATGTTGTTGAAACATGTACAACAAGGGTGGGCGTGGATAATGTCAGATGAGTTGAAACTGTACTTTCACAAAAGGGATGAGTTTTCCATAGAAAAGGGGGTACTCATGACTGGATATAGGGTAATAATCCCTAAGAGTCGGCAAACAAGGATGCTTGAGGAGGTTCATGAGACATATTTGGGATGGTAAAGTTAAAAAACTTGTGTAGAGCTTATTTTTGGTGGCCTAACATAAATCAGGATATACAGAACTTCGTCAGGACATGTGAACTTAGCATGATGGTAAGAGCAGAGCCCCCCAAAATGGACAATTTACAGTGGCCTGAGACCAAAGAGGTCTTCGAGGGACTACACCTAGATTATTTAAGACTGGTCAAGGGTGCTCATTTCATGATCATTGTGGATTCATTTTCTAAATCGGTGGAAGTGTTTCAAATGAAACCCTTGGCAGCAGAGGAATGTATATACAGGCTGAGGGAGACCTTTGCAAGTTGCGTGTTGCCAAAGAATATTGTCACGGATAATGGGAGTAATTTTGTTTCAGGGGTTTTTGTGACTTTTTGTAGACTCAATAGTGTAGGGTACATACATACATAACATCACCTCCCTACCATCCTGCAAGTAATGGAGCAGCTGAAAACACTGTCAAGACTTTTATGCCAGGGTTGTTAAAAGTGCTGCAAGATGCCTCCAATATACATGTGTCGGTTAGCACCCTAGTGAGTCGCTGCCTCGTTTCATGTAGATGTGCGCTCCATTGCACGACTAAAAGGTATGCGATGTTTTTTTTTTAATGGTATTTGTGTCTTGTTGTGAAAGTGTGATAGGTGTATATAATGGTGTACAAATTTTGACACAGTGACAAAGCCTTGGTGTAGGTACCTTACCTCCTCACTCCTTACCAAGGGTGCCAACCTTGCCACAAATTCACCAACTCCAAAAGGACCCACAGAAACAAAACAAAACCAAAACAAGCAACAC